>JAOXYD010000002.1:19287054-19302030 GCA_028565735.1 Pinacopodium congolense | reverse complement strand
TTGTAATCCGATTGACCTAGTACTTACATCCTATAAACTTCTTCGTGGGATTGATACTCGGAGTCTTAAATATACTCTACTTTATTACTTGATTCGATCAATACGCTTGCCGAATGTTGGTCTCAAATTAAATTGTTAAATTGTGCATGAAAGGCAGATTAATTTGAACTAAGTTTATATGTGGCCAACCGTAATCAGACCACCAGGCGACGATTGTTACATGGCCACGATCTTGGCCATTTTGCTTCAGGAAAAGAATGCTTCTTTTCTTCTTTTCTTCTCCTTTAACAACTTTCAGCTCTTCTCAATGTTTTGGCTATAACTTCACCTAATGTATCACCAAAACCATATATGCCAAAATTGGTGGATGTTTGAGCTTCTCTTGTTCTTTTCTTGATGCATTCTCAACAATTTGTCATATGACCTTGAAAATTGATGTAGAATTTCATAATATGATGCTCTAAGTCTTTAAATTGATCCCACACCTTTTTTAGTTCCAAAAGTACCTCAAAATATTCATTAAAGTCCTACACAAGATGCACAATCATCAAAAGCAACATGAACAATATCTTATTCAAGAATTAATTCAATGTACACCCAAATTAGATGGAATTATCTCTCAATCCTAAGATAATCATTATGAAATCATGCCTAGAATATGTATAATTAAGGTGCTATCAATATATCTAAAATGTTCTTTTGTAATGATAAAAAAATGCAAGAAAAAATTTATTCTTACCGTTCGAAACGATGTTTATTATGTCCACACATCAAAGTGTATATGATTAAGTGGTTGTTTGACATACTAAGTGTGTTTTATTCCAAATGTAAATTATACTTTTTTTGTTCAAATACAAGTTTCATAAAGTTTTTCAAAATAATGTATATAAGGCAACCCTTTTCAGTGTTTTTTTGAGTAAGCAATTTCAAACTATGAAAATTTAGATGTCCAAAGCCTATGTACCATAACTAAGATCTATCTTTTATTCTAGCATTAAGATAAGGATAGACATTATTTGAAATGTCAAAATAAAACATATAATTCTTTGTCGACACGGTTTTAAGGATAAGTGTATCTCTTTAATTGAGAAGAGATTCATAATATACACCTTTTTAATAATTAGCTTAAGCTGAGAAAATTATTCTTCGTGCTTGGTATATAGAACACATCAAAGATATACTTGTGACCTATTTTCTTTAATTTGATGAGTACTTGGCCTTTTCGCATGATAGGTATGTTCTATTATTGACAAATTTTACTTTAGAGTGAATCTACTTCTCAAGTTCAACAAAGATCTTCATTCTTTCTACATGTACGATTAGTACATCTAGTGTCATGGAATCATGTGTGATAGTTTGGCACTTCATTAGTTGTCTTAGCCATTAAAAGTATATGGTCTCTACCATTATCATCTTTTTATGCATAATGAGCTTCCTAATTATTCTCATTATACCTTCACCCTCTTGAATAATTACCTCATCAATTACAAGAATAACACTCGTCACATTTGTCATATTTTCCTTTGATCATGACCGATTTTAATAAAATAATAAAAATAATAATTTATTATATTATTATTATATATATAAATGGTTGGTGGTTATGGATGGTCATGTGTTGCCGACCATGTAATTTTTTCCTTTCCTTTATAATGTTCACAACCTCAACTTCTATATTTTGAATTATGTTAGTAGTCAAAATATGACCACCCTTAGTTATTGTTTTCATTGGTTCCATCACAATTATTATTTTAGCGTCCACCATAACCTCTATTATTTTTATGAAGATCACTACGTCCTCATCCTCTACCACGAAAGCCACTATATTTATGACCATTTTAATCATATCGTATGCCTTATAAAGACTTGAATTTGAAATGTTGGATCAATTAGCTTCTCTGTCACACGTTGTTCATGGACCTCCATGTGCTAGATAGCTCGTTGTCTGCCATCTCAGAAAGATCATGAGCTTCTTCAACTACCACCACAATATGCTTAAATCTTGGTGCAGGTGTTCTCAAAATCATTTCAATTTTGGTTTGCTCTTTATACTCTTCCCTATATGTTTTCATTTGATTCATCAAAGAACGAACTCGATTGATGTATTCAGAAATAGTTTCAGTAGATTCTATTTGTAGGAGTTCATATTAATGTCTAAAGGATCAGAGTTTCACCTTTCTAACTTTTTCTACTCTAAATAAAATTTTGAAGGTATTCCAGGCCTCTTATATTGTAGTTGCTTCTTTTATTTTGTCAAACATCTCATTATTCACTTTTTGATATATAAAATGCAGGGTCTTCCTATCCTTCGTATTTCAAAGTGGATGACCTCTCTATAAGACTTGCAACCTCATTCTTTACAATGCGTAATTACTTGTGATAATAATTTTTAAAATAAAGTACCTTCATCATTCACTATTAATTGTAATTTTTTCCGTCAAGAATGAGAGTTGAAGGTTGAACAGTGTTGTTCATATTTTGTAGCTGTAATACAAATATTATAGAGGAAATGAAGAAAATTTAAAATAATATTAAATAACAATATTCATTTATTTTACTGAATAACTTACTTACAAACTCGTAGCAAACTTTTGTTTAGATGAAAAACAACCTAACTAGACTCCTACTTTCAAGCTATTACTAATAGTTTTAATATGTAGAGAAATATTATTAACTACTAGCAAACTTTAGTTTATAGAATAATAACTGAATTAAAGAATTTTAATATGTAACAGGATAATACAAAGTAAAAATATTTAAAAAAATCTCCCTTCACCTTTTAAAGGGTAGATCAAACGGTGAAGTTGATATCTTTAGAGCCTTTAAATTTAAGATGTTTCAAGTTTAATTTGCATTAAAGGAGGTTAAAAATAATTCACTGTGAGTTTTACTGATATAGAAAAAAAAAAAACCGATTCCTCGTGACAATATTATTGCTCCAAGCGCCCTTTCAAGTCTTTTGATGGTATTGGATCGTTAATATTCCAATGCATAGGCCTGGTTTCCTGGTCAGAGAAGTCGTAATAAATTACAACAGAATCACTTTACGTTTGAAGCTTCTGGGTGATAATTTTTATTGAGCAAGAAAGAATATCAATGAAGAGAATAAAGGTAAAGGAGTGGAGAGATAAAGGTTAGAATCGTTTTGACCATCAAATTCCCATTTGTTTCACACTGTATAACAGTAGTCTTTTTTTTTTTTTTTTGGTATTAACCATCTAATTATTTGTAGCAACAGAATGTAATCCCAAACCTCAAATCAAAAAGGTTTATTCATCCTATAATCATCTTAATAATATCATACACAATCATACCCAGTATTTATTTATTTATTTATTGGGAATGGACATTTTGTTGGCTATGCAAGAATACTGCAATCCTACTTTTCAAAAAAATAAAATAAAAAAATAAAGACACTGCAATCCTTGCCTTCAACAGCGTATTGAAGAAAATTGTCTAAAGGCAGATTCGTTGGTTGACTGTTCAAGAAAGGCCGATCGCACTCTAAAATGGAGGAAGAGTAAGTTAATTGCATACTCCGGTCCAAGTACAACTTGCTTTGGAATCAAATTCACAACCAAGAAATCGACCGGTCAACAACCAAACCGCCGAAGCAGGAACAAGAGCAAGACATTCTCCACCTAAATCCTCTTCAAGAATGGAACAGGAAAATCATGAAACCGAGAACCAAATTCACTACTGGGGAAGTGCCCCGGAAGAAGAATACTACAAACAACAAGGAATCAGAGGCTCACATTCATATTACGTCTCAAACAGAGGACTTTCTCTGTTCACAAGATCCTGGTTGCCCAGTTCTACAACCCCTCTACGAGGTGTCATTTGTATGATCCATGGATATGGTAATAACATCAGCTGGACATTTCAGGCTACAGCTATATTCTTTGCCCAAATGGGTTTCGCTTGTTTTGCTCTCGACATTGAAGGACATGGCAGATCTCAAGGCCTAAGTGCTTACGTGCCCAATGTTGATCATGTTGTTCAAGATTGTCTCGAATACTTTCAATTCGTGAAGAAGGATTCAGAGCTTAAGGGGTTGCCTTGTTTTCTCTTTGGTGAGTCCATGGGCGGTGCTATCTGTCTTTTGGTTCATTTTGCAGACCCTGAAGGTTATGATGGTGCAATTTTGGTGGCTCCAATGTGTAGAATCTCTGATAATGTAAGACCAAGATGGCCAATACCTCAAGTTTTAGCATTTATGGCAAAATTCTTTCCAACATTAGCAATTGTTCCAACTGAGAATCTCATTCACAAGTCGGTGAAAGTTGAGGAGAAAAAGATAATTGCAGAAAAGAATCCGTTGAGGTACAAGGGAAAACCCAGACTTGGGACAGTTATTGAGCTCTTGAAAGTGACGGATTATCTGAGTCAGAGATTATCTGAAGTTAGTATTCCTTTCATTGTATTACATGGAAGTGCAGATGCTGTTACTGATCCAAATATCAGCAGAGCTCTGTACGAGGAAGCGAAGAGTGAAGACAAGACCATAAAGATTTATGATGGCATGTTGCATTCGTTGTTGTTTGGTGAAACTGATGAGAATATTAATACTGTTCGGCGTGACATATTGTCGTGGTTGAATGACAGGTGTCCGAGGAAGCACATGTAATTTCGTAGTTTGTTGTTGTATGGTAGATTTCACTCTGGGGTTGACAAAGGCATGCACTTACAATCATATCATTGAACATCTTTTCTCGTGTATTAGATATTGCGCTTGCTCGGCTGTTAGATTAGACAGCCTACTTGGTGGGATAAACAACTCGAAGTTTCAATGTCGAAACTACACAAGTATTGTGCTTATTGATGAACTAAAAGGTTTTGCATTCTGAATGCTGGAACTCTCACTTATTTCCAAGTATTTGAACTGTGCAATTCATAGTACAGTTGTAGCTAAAGAAACAAGGTGAAAAATATCTGACGCGGTTTCTCTCTAGGCATAATTGCTTGTGGGCATTTCCACACGCATAACGTTCAGTGTCAAATGGACGAAAGTGAGGCAAACTGAATTCAGTAATGATAATGTTTCCATTGTTACATTTGCATTGCACTCCTCAATTTCACTAATGCGTCTCTTTTATTATTGCCTATGAATATGTTTCCATGTTCATATGCTCAAATAATTGCTACGAGTGAACCAAATGATGAGAAAGGAAGGATGCCAGTAGTTAAAATACTGTGTCATATGACCAACCTGATAAAAAGTACAGAAGCATGTTGTCAACGGAGTAGATGATCAAATGAACCGACAAGCAGCAATCGGCATGTTTGGATTTTTATCAGTTGAGTGAAATACCTTGCTTCTATGGTTGGCATGCCTACAAAGTTACAATGTTTTGGCCACTATACCTCAGACCGTAGCACCCCATTTTTGCGTTACTCGATTATTACATTAGCCTACATACTTCTCCTCCTCTAGCTATCACCGGAGTAACATTCCATTATCACAAGAGAGTAAAAATTCTTGATAGCTATTGAAGAGAGGTGGTGTTAATATGAAAAGTTTTGGCACCTTGAGAAGCATCTTTTCCCTTCTTTATTTTTCCTCTGTCCCCTCAGTTACTAGGTGCTAATTTTTCACAGAACACTTAAATTCCATAACGGAAGTGGGCTAGTCTTCCAGGTGACTAATTACCGCAAAAATCATGAAATTATGGACTGCTCAAATCATGCATTAAATACCAAAATTTTAAGGGTTTCAAGTTAAAACAAAACCGAATAATTGACATTTCACTTGTTTTAAATAGCTGCACGTGATTCTGTTGGTGACTTGCAGAAAGGAGAATTAATCAAGTTTACATGAAACAGAACAAAAACAGGTAACCATACTACACGGAAACGAGAACAAATAGAGAGAGAGAGAGAAAGATAATGATAAGCCCCTCCTCTTTATCATTTACAATTTGGCAAAAATAAGAAACAAAAGGTATTCTATAGATCTGCCATCTCTTTCTTTTGTCTCAGATTATCAACTTTACATATCTAACTATACAACGAAATTGAGGCTATTAAGTGTAACTACAAAAACAAAAGAATAAAAAATATAGACTATCTTCATCATGTAAATCATCTTTGTCAACAGAAAGTCCAATTACCTGTGTTAAAACTCCTTTTGAACCTCAAGTCAGGCAAGCCTTGGTACACAAGCTGCACCAGCAACAGAGAGCCAAGGCGGTAGATGAATATAAGAGCCGCTGAAAATTTTCCTACAGATCATATTGGTATAAGTCGAGAAAAAATCTGTCAATCATTGTATTCACATATTAAAGAGGTAGTGCAAGTCCTCCACTGTTAACCGAGTCTGCTGACCACCAGCTTCATCCTCTCCAAATGCATGTGATACCATTTCTCTCTTCTTTTGCTGCAAAAGGAACAGAGCTGTTTAACAATTTTAGATCCAGAAGAAAACTTGAACTTCAGAGACACATCCAAGGTGATCTGGCCGTTTGGTAATAATCCCATTTTCCCATTTATTCTATTTCAATAACAAAATATAGTCATCATTTGGACAATGGGTAAAGAATCTGCTTCAAATACCGACAAGTATTCTCTCATAAGTAATTCCTGTTGAATACACCTAATATCTGCCTGTCTTTGTGAAAGCAACAAGTAACTAAAAGGTTATGTCCTGCACCAGATTGAAATATTTTACACTTCAACCGTACCACAGTATAGACTCCTATTACAATGATTATTTTAGCAACCAAATCAACAAAACTGATTAAAACATCAAGTTAGCAGTGTCGTCTTGTCCCTCATACATCCAGTTCAAAAAACTTGTCAACGTAGCAAGTACAGCACAATGACAGTAGTACCTGCAGAGCTAGAATACGATCTTCAACAGTATCTTTTACAGTTAATCTCAACACAGTAACAGGACGCGTCTGCCCAATACGATGAGCCCTATCAATTGCCTGGTCTTCAGTTGTAGGATTCCACCACAGATCTAGCAGAAGAACACGGCAAGCTGCAACCATGTTCAGTCCAAGACTAGCAGCTTTTAAAGACATAATCATGACAGACACCTAGAAAGCAGAAGTAAAAAATGAAAGAGAGCAGTTAATAACACAATGTAATGCCAATTAAAGACGAGCAACCATCACAACCTGAGAACGTACACAAAGTAAAGAAGCATATTCAAGTAACAACAAACCTCTGGCAACGTATTGAAATCCTTAACAGCTTTATCTCTTGCCACAACTGACATTGTACCATCAAGTCTTCTGTACTGAATACAAGAAGTTTTAAGATGAGCTTCAAGTAAATCCAACATCCTCGTCCACTGTGAAAACACTATAGCTTTCTCCCCAGATGTCCTAGTTGAACTGCTTTCCACTAGCAAACTTTTTTTATCTGTACAATGACCATGAGAATTTTCCGAAACAAATATAGTTTGAGGACTCGAAACAATTTCATCAGATGAGTTTTCTGAAGTACTGGTTGCAGATACATGAGGCTGTGCCCTAGTCAATGACTGCAGGACTTCAATTGCGGCCCTTATTTTTGAAGAATCACATATGGTACCCTCACCACAAGATTTGACCAACTCAGCAGACTTGGAATTAGAACCATCTTGACCTGGACAGTTAGAAAGAGAACCGCTCAGTGTGGCTCTGGAAAACACAGAAGACATAGTTAGCCGCTCTTTGCAGTTTGAAACAGGGCACTGGTTGTCATCGCCAGTGAGATGTTCACAAATACATTGATTGCAAAAAACATGACCGCAAATTGAGACAGCTGCATCTTCAGGTGGGTCCTAAAAGTGAAAAAGCTTTCAGTAACAAACAAAAAAGAAAACTCATCAAGTAAAAGGCAGCTAGACAACAATGTATAAGCTTCAAAACAAAGAGAGAAAAGAAGAAGTCCAGCGTAAAAGATAGACTTCTTTATGCCAAAACTAAGAACAACAAACTTATGTGAAACTATAAAAACTTGATTTAAATTCCATTAGAAAATAAATTTTCATAATCTATGTTGTAATTACTGATAATAGCATCTCAAATACCTAAATCCACGATCACTTTATATTATTAGGAGAGAGAACAAGAAACTTATGCAAAACTCTAAAATTTGAGTGAAATTCCATTAGATCCTTCATGATACTCACTCCCAACCCCTTCACCCACTTGTTCAGCAGCACATACAATTTGGCACCCACTCCCTAGAAACAAAGACAGCAAATCCAGGAAAAAGCACAATTTGTGCTCAGAGGAAATTTCTACCAATGGCCTTGTGGCTCATTGGGAGGGAATGTCTTGAGACATTCTCCTCTACCAAGATTCAAATCTTAGTAGAGATGGCACTTTGGAAGAGGAAATTTCTGTATCTAATTGTTGATGGTGATGTTCAACTCTTATTCACAAGCATTTTGATCAGAAAGAACTGGACAAAACTCATATAGACAATAAATTACTCTTAACTACTGTGGGCCTCCACAATAGGATAATGATAAAAGTAAAGGAGTAAAATTGTTCTATAGAAGTTTTGTTATAAAGAAAAACAAAGAATATGAAATATGTGATTGCATACATTGCAGATGCCACAAATTGCCAAAGATGCTTCTAAACAATTAAGAAGGTGTAGCTGCTTCTCCTGTGAAAGTTTTTTCGCCATCTCTACTGACGATCTCCCAAAGGTGTTTGAATCCAAACCTCTGACCAGAAGTGGATGATCACAAGCTTGACGTAGTCGCAATAACATCAGCAAGATGTTAACATAATTTTGTTTAACAGTTCCAGCAGCAGCATATTCCTAAAGCCAATTTATAGATGTTAAAAAACTATTATTCACACAGGTATGATACAGCATCCAATTAATAGTGTCAACAAAAACAATAATTTGATCAAGCACAAAATCCCAGGAACAAAAGCTTAACCAAAACAATAAATAATACAATAACGAAAGACATAAATTGAAATTTCAGTTTTTAAATACTCAAGTTGTAAATCCATACTTTAAACTGAGCACGTGAATCAGTCTCCAGTCTGGTGTAGAAATCACGCTCTTCCTCAGTAAATTCTACTTTTTTCAGTTCTATTACCTTAGGAGGCAGGGTAATAATTGGCTCACCATCAAGAAGAGTGCCTAGAGAAACATTAACAGCAGTTAAGCATATGACAGCTTAACACAATTATCTTAACCTAGCAATAAATCCCAAATACTGGACTGAGCACTAAGTTAGAAATAAAGCAACAATGAGCACATCACACAATTCACAGCAAAGATGCAAAATCTCTCCGCTAGAATCAAGCTATAACAGCAGCCATTGATAGAATATATGAAATACATAAAGCTTAGGAAACATTCTACCTCCAGCAGAAACATGTCAAAACAACTATAGAGTATTGGGATTCATATCTGAAGTCTATAGAAGATGTGCAACGAATAACCTCCAAAAAAAATTTTTACAAAGGTTGTGAGTGTAACAAAATGTCCTTGATGAATATGAGCGTGAAAATGAAATATAACTGAGAATTCAAAATTGTAGCACCTTTCAACTATAAAAAGAAAAAGGACCTTAGCCAAGTAATAAGCTTCAATACGCACCACAGAAACAATATAAAGCATCTAACAGTTTCAAAATCAAGGAGACAGGAGTTCCTGGTCTTCTTGAGGAGATGATGGAACACAAGTCAGGTAATTATGAATGTTTAACATCACATGCAGATTAAATTGACATCATCACCTATGAAATAGGATTAAAAAAAACATACACAGAAGCAATCGAACCTTTGGTACGACGAAGCATTATTGTCCTCAAAATAGCTTGCAACCTTCTATAACCTTTTACTGGATTCTTTTGGATTGGTATCTTCAGTCGAGAGCAGAATTCAGGGTAGTAGCAGTACGGGTCATATCTGAGGAACTTGAAGTAGCTATAGAGATCATCAATTGCATTCTGGAGAGGAGTCCCAGACAAGCACCACCTGCGTTTTGCACGAAGACCCCAACAAGCTCTAGCTACTTGAGTTCTGCGATTCTTGATGCTTTGGGCCTCATCCAGAACAACCCTAAACCATGAAACTTTTGCAAGTGGTCGGGCAAGAGAATCAACCAACATACTATCCAATCCCTTTTTAATTTTTGAATCATTTTTTCCAGAACTGGATGAATGCTTTCTTTTCTTGCCAGATGAATATCCAACAAGTGAAACATCATATCCCTGAACTTCTCTTTTCTCCTCATCATCTTCAGCAATTGCAGGTTGTTTTGGTACCTCCATACTGACAATAGAATAGGTCGTCAGGACCACATCATATTTTGCCAGCTCCAAGGGATCCTTTGTTCGATTACTTCCATGGTACACTAGAACAGACAGATTAGTTTCACCAGAAACTTTCTTATGCAACTCCTCAGCCCACTGCCGCAGGACACTTGTGGGACAAACAACAAGAGTCCCAGCAGCTGGCCTTCCCTTTGATTGCCCTAAAGAATGTGTGATCTTCAAAGAACTTCTACTGAATTTAACTTCACAACCCTCACTTACTTGTTTCATTCCATCAGCCTCGATAACACCATCATCATCCCCATCCAAATCAAAAGCTTCAAAATTTTCTTCCTTTATAGGATTTAAATCTACTTTGCGGTATGGAGGTCTCTCCTTAAGAATAAGAGCAATAGTTGAAATCGTCTTTCCCAGTCCCTGAAAAGTAATAATTCCATAAACCAAAAAATAAAAAAAATAAAATCAAGCTCTTAACATTTATCATGGATTTAATAAGTTCAACAAGAATATCCACCTGGTCATCTGCAAGAATCCCTCCCAAACAATTACAGTTCAATGTTTCCATCTTAACCATCCATGACAAAGCAATTCTCTGAAGAGATCATCAAGTTTAGTTAAATAAAAATAAGGGCAAACAACCTTATCAATAACGATAATGTAAAAACGCAAGCAAACAAGAAAGAAGTACGCAACCAAAGTACAAAGCAACACAACTGAAGAGATGGAACTACCAATAATGCCTTGCCAGTAAAGATTATTATACAATGAAATTGACAAGTAAAGCTCATTCATCGAAACTAAAAAGCTAAGTAGATGAATACCACGCCAATACAATCAACAAGTGTTCTAGGGAGTGGGGTAACCAAAAACCAAAATAGGGTATCCAAATGCAAAAACTTCAAGCATATTCCTTAAAGAAGGACTTTATCCTCAATCTGGAGAGTCAAAATCTATTTACCTACTTGGATTTGAATAAGATCACATTTACGTTGTGATTGTCCCAACCTGTTGGGTTGAAACAAAATCATTATTTTAAACAAGTAGCGAGGAAGTATATGACAAGATCCTCATGCATACTGAGTCTAAAATATAAAGCAATTGGAGTTTTTTTTTTCCCCCTTCCTGAAACATATGGCAACACTAAAATATCACAGAATCATAGTATCAATTGACATTCTATTTTCATCCTTGAAATTAGAACATCAATTTGAAATATTGGTTTGGGGCTCTTTTCTGTCACGGAAATTATTAAAAACATAGTCAACCTTTTCAAATAAGTGTTAACTTCAACATTGAGCTCATTTTGTATACACAATTCTCTGTCATTGCTATTACATTATGAGCAGACAATTACAATAAGAGGGAAGGTGGAAAAAAGAAATTTTGCAAACCTGATGTCTCAAAAGAGGTACTGTCAAAACGCCCTCCGGTGGACTAGCTTCAGATTTTGGCTGAGACAGATCCTGTTAGACAATAGAATCTTTAGTTCTTACAAAAGTCACTTATACCAACTGTCAAAACATCCTTACTAAATCTGATTCTTTACTCACTAAAACCAAATACCGATCCAAGATGCAATAAGTATGAGCAACCTTTCAACTTTTACTGAACAAGAAAAATCATGAGAACATAAACAGCAAATTCACCATTTAAAAGCCCAAAACCTAATCTTTGAACAATATCAGAAAACCAGCACAGCATGGAGAAATGTCAAACATCATGCATCAGGCCAGTTTGAGACATGCCTTCACATGGTGTCACACACATCACCAGCCACTAACGAGCCTGCATTTCTATGGTTCATGATAAATCAAGCATGTCAATCATAGCTTAGCTCTATTGCAAGAGACAAAAATTTTACTTTGCATCAAAGGATGGCGACATAGATTGATGTAAAAATTTCAACTTCTAACACATTTAAAATCTATATTCAACATCAGGTACAATTCCTAACTCAAGAAGATAACCTGCAATGCAGCTCGGAATATAACCCGTTCATCAATAACTTTTGTCCTCAAGCCTCCCAAACCTGACTGATGGAGTGTATCACTGTATCCAGAATAATGGAAAGGATCGATAACCCTCCCATGAGTTATAGATCGATTTGACAGAGGAGGTTGACTAATATCTTCAAGAATGCAAATATCAGAGTCATCAGCAACATGAGATTTGCTACCAAGTGAGTTACTTTGTACTGATTCAGGGCTGACTCTTGAGAAATGATTACTATCCAAGCCCTTGGATTTAACCACTTTAACTTCTTTCTCATCCTTAATCCAAATGGGGTGCTTGTTGGTCATGATGGATCTCTGAGCACATTGCAAACTCTGTCCTGAAGTATGTGAAATTGCATATTCATCATCAGCAGCAGATGTAACAATCACATCTCGTTTCTCAACCTTTGCTTGAATGACTGGCCTGTGATGGACAACGGGCAATGACAAACAGGATGCTGACCGTTTTGAGACATCCCCTCCAAAAAAATTGTTATTCTCCCTGTAGAAATACTTTCTGTTGAGTGTCTCTTGGACAGGAAGTCTCATTATACTCTTATCTGTAACCACCTGATCAACTTTCTGAACCTCAAGTGAAACCGATTGCTTCTCACTGATGCCTGATTTAACATGACATAATGGCATCACCAAAGGTTCACCATCTACATACCTATTATCGATTTGACACTTAGCATTCTGCTCCTCTCCAGCAATGTTATTAATCTCAGACATCTCTGATGCATAATATGCATTTAGAGTTTGAGACTCCTTTATTTCATCCTTCTCTTGATTCGTAGCTAATTCATCATTGGACATTATATCAAACTTGAAATTACCAGAAGTACTATACTGAGGAGAACTCCCAAACAGTGGGCAATCAGCATTCACATCAAACTGTGGAACCAGATAATAAGAACCTATTTCATTAGTGATGGTGGAATTCTGACGGAAAGTAGAACTGTTCAAAATTGCATCACACAAAGGAATATTGGCATCCATACAAGATTTAGCCACATAATTGTTATCATCATTCTCAGGCACCGATATTCCATGTGTGTTTTCAACCACATTATCGGGATACCCAGACTTTCTGTCCATGCTTTGGATCCAAGTATCACGTAAAGCACCTGCAATCATCACAAGACACAATGAAGATGATTGAAGTAGAAGTAACAAACTTGTGCCAACAAGAAGCAAAGAACAAATCTACTTATTAAATATGGCATTCGTACTTGTGCCAACAAGAAGCAAAGAACAAATCTACTTATTAAATATGGCATTCGTACTTGTGGAATTAATTTCCCCTGCTGGATGCCTGAAAAGAGCTCCAGTTTGACCCAACAACAGATTGAGATCCAAATCATCCAAGCAATTTTCTGAACCAAGGTTCGAATTTACTTCATCAAAAATAGATGTTTTAGCATATTTGTGCATCTCAGGTTGTGAAACTTGAAACAACTCTCTTTGTTGACCACCTTGAGATGGTGAAATCCAGTCAGTGAAATCTTGAGAACAAGATGTCATAGAGGAGGTTACACGTAACGAATCTTCCATGTTCAAACCATCAAAGGCAACAGTAAAGTTTCCCGAGCTTGAAGCTTCCAGGTTGTATGAGGGATAATACCCAATAGAATGTAGAGTTTCAGCCTCTAACAATTGGGAGTCTTCTACTGTTTCACATCCTAAACAGTGTCAATGAAATATAAACAATTGTATTCACTGGACATCATAGCTCAAAGTTATATCATCCCTACTTCAATTCAAATATAACAATTATTATGTTATAAAGCAGTTACCACTTTGAAGTTCCAAGTTCATACTACCGCCGACATCAGCAACTGACTCAACTTTCAATTTACGACAAGAAGGTTCTTCATCCTTAATCTGCAATTTAGAAACATTGAACGAAACAATACGAATTAAAAAGCAACCAACGATACATCTGCCAAAGTATAGGAGATATGCATATATTGTTTAGTCCTCGCAGACATTTTGCATCCAATAGTCAAATAACATAAATAAACTTAATGAGAGAAAAAAAAAATGCCATGGCAAAGTGAAAAAACACAGCTTACAAATGAAAACTTTTAGTCCAAGGAGTTACTAATTTTGCGCCACAAATACAAGAACCTACGAAACAGTCAGAATTACGAAAGCATATGAACTAACCAACTACTGGTAATAGTAGTCGTAGAACCTCGTAACAGAACCCAAAAACAACAAATCCAAAACTCCAATTTTGAAATCTGCATAAAAAATTATGAAGTTAACACAATTACCTGAGAAGGATCAGAAGATTCATCAAGTATGTGAAAGAAGGTATCGACATCCATGGACAGGTCGACGTCGTCATCAATGGCGCCGGGAATCAAACCCAAAGAATTCGTCTCCGCCCTCATTACCATGACACACGGAAAAGTCACAAATCCGTCCAAATCCTAAGAACCCCAAATTTCTCCAAACCCCAACTTTTCCAAAGCCCTTTTTAGACTTGAACCCCAAAGACCGAACGAATTGAGGGTTTGGAGAGGAGGGGAAATTTCAAAGTCAGTTTCCGTGCTCTTATTTTTCTCTATTTGTTTGTTTCCCTTTTTTTTCATTTGTTATATATGTTTTTCTTTTTAAAAGTAGGAAATGGAAAACAATAAAGTGAGGCAGTTGAGTATGAAATGAAGAATATTAGTATTATTACGATGGTGATGATGATGATTATTATTATTATTGTTATTATAAGAAAAAGGA
>JAOXYD010000002.1:19263547-19275897 GCA_028565735.1 Pinacopodium congolense | reverse complement strand
CTAGATTTAGCGAACTTATATTTAGGCTTCTTGCTATTAATTCCTTTTATTACAAGTTATTTATGGATCAAGGGGATAATTTTTGCTTAAAAAGAGAAAACATGTTTCTATGATCATATTCACATTTTGATTGAGAGAAGTGAGTCTTAAATCATTCCAACACACACTAATTTAGGTGATTAACCCATAAAAATTTGAAACCTTGGCTAGTTTATATTGTTGGAAAAGTTTTAATCATCAATCAGTGATAGATTGCTTTTTTAGCATTTCGTTAATTGATAGTATTAAATTCTCATCATTCAAAATTTGGATTGTCTTGATGATTAATATCATATGGATTGATATTTACAAATTGTTCCTTGTAAAATATGATACTCGATTACTTACAATTTTATATTATTTACTGACGGAGTGCGCTTGTCTTTAACTGGTCTTAGGGTAAAAATGAGTTCTAAATTGATTAGATATAGACCACAATAGGCATGTATGATATCTATGCATCAATTTAAGGTGGAGTGTTTAAATATTTTCTCCATTAATGTTAGACTTTACAATTTTATAATATATGATTCCTTATTAGAGACAATCAAATCTAGTCATTTATTAGAATTAATCGGTATAAATTAGTGTAGATTTCTTTATTCTTTATATATTGTACCTAATCTCTACTAGAAAAAATTTGTCCAGAAATACAATAATTTTTCTGCTTAATATTTTGATAGCTTATCGCAAAACTATCAAATAATAATTCCTAACTATACCTTATTATATAGTAAATGGTAAGGCAGGGTCGAAACATAGAGAGCTAGTTCATATGGTTATTTCAAATGTTGTAAATAAAATAAAAAAATCCTAAAGTGATGAGAACTAAAATAGCTAAGATGCAACAAAAACAATAAGAAGGACAAACACAAAACAAAAGACGATAAGCTAACAATAATGGCAAAGAAATAGGTCGAAGATATTATCGAGATTCTGAAATAATCATTGATCCTTGAATCTAGATAAATGGTGCTCCAACTAAAATGTTAGCCTAGGGGTTCGAATAAACTCTCAAACCTTCATTCCCTTAAAAGCAGGTGTATCTATCAAATTCTAGAAATACCCCTAACTCTGTTATAACCTTAAACAATCTCCCTAAGTTTAATAGCAAAGAAGTCTTAAGTGCTAAGGAACGATTAACTTAGACTACCTATACACAAGCTCAAAAAGATGTAACCTAAAGTATTGGAACTCTAAATAAGTTGGTTAAGTTTACCAATAAATCCAACTAGTCTATTACTACTTTAGGAAATTGCAATAGACTATTGCGTATCACATGCTCAAACCTAACTTTTGGATTAGATAATCACCTAAAGGTTGATCAAACATAAAGATAATACCTAATCCTTGACATTAAACTAAAGTTCTAACCTAACCTAAGCTTTAAAACACCAATTCAAATACAATCTCAATCCTATCCTCATAAACAATTTCCCTTCATCCCTAAAGCACCTTCATCCCCTTAGTAAACTAACCACATCTCACAAATAATTTCCCTTTATCCCTAAAATTCATTTAACTCCTTATGAAGCTAACCACACATACTCAAATCAATCAAAATAATAATGAAATAAACATAGCCTATACTTAGTCAAAAATAAAAAAAAGGCTAGAAATTAAAAACTAAGTATTGAAAAATTGAAATTTCACTCTAATCTAATGAAAACCCATGACTTCTCTACCTAAATTCAAGTCAATTCCAACCAAAACATAAAACCTAAGCACCAACATAAAAATCCAGAATACCAAATAAGAAAATAAATTGGAATTAAGTGATTTAAGACCTAAAACCATGCATCATTTTCAATTATTAAGTATAAACTAACCAAAAGCATCAATAATAAACAAAAACCCACAAGATAAACCATCGCAATTTTACAAATCATTTGATCAACTAGTCAGAAGCATTGATTAATCTATCAGAAGCATCAGTCGATCGATCTTCTAAGTTAGTCTCTAGCTACAACTTCACTTCATTTTCACTCTAAATTTCTTTCGAAACCTCTCACTTTAGTCTAGAAATTGTTTTAAGGAATTAAATCTATCATTAAGCATAATATAACACAATTTGCTCACTTTTATCCTAATAATATAGATGAATTCATATGATTTCACTTGTTAAAACTTAACAAAATTCATCCCTAAGAATATGCATCTTGCTTAATCATTTCTATGATTATAATAACATTTCATTTTGTTTTGATGTTGTAGTAATTTTTTATGATAACTTCAATTAATGTCACTAATTCCTCTATTGTCGATATGCATAATAAATAAAGGAAAAGAGTGAGGCACTGCAAAGCCCCTGCATATTTGGATTGGTGTAAAATGTGGGTTACTTTCTGTTATTCTTGTAAAGAGATATATAGCTACATCAGTTGATTAACAAAGTTAAGTTCTTCTAATTTTTCTTTACTATTTTAAATTCCTAACAAGTGATATTAGAGCCTCATCATAGGGGTCTGATTCTATAGTGACTACGAGAGAGAATATGACGATTGAGAGTGGATTTATACAACAATGTTCAAGCTATCTACTGCAACACTACTAAAGGAGGAAGCATGCATTAACTCTTTCATAAAAGACCTTACTTAACTTTGGCATTGTAGATATGGTAATCTAAGCTTTAATGATCTAAACATTATTTAAAATAAAGGAAAGATGCGAGTATTGTCTTGTCTTTACACTTCATCAAAAGTATGTGAAAATTTTCTTATAGGCAACAATAGAGAAATTGCATTTCCACGAGCAACCACATTGAGAGCTTCTTAGATTCTTGAACTAGTACATGATAATATTTATTGACCAATTAGTCCTATATCCACTAGTAACAAAAAGGTATATGATCAGTTTCATTGATGATTTTAATCACAAATTTTGGGTTTATTTTTTAGTTAAGAAATCAGAAGATCTTATTACTTCAAAAAAAAAAAGGAATGAAGTTAAAATAGAGGCTAGTTTTGTCATAAAAGGTCTTCATGCAGATTGTAGGGGTAAGTTAACATCACTTGAATTCAATAATTTTTACAATAAAAATAGTATTTAAAGGTAGCTAATAGCTCCCTACACTTTTCAATAGAATCGTATAACAAAGTGAAAGAATCGAACAATCATGAATATGGTTTGGAGGATGTTATTAGGATAAAAAGAAGCTAAAATTATTATGTCCTAAAGAAAAAATTACATTCTTAGTAAGAGTCCAACACTTGCAATGAAAACACGAAACCCTAGAAGAAGCTTGCAATGGATTGAAATCATCAATGGCTTAACTCATAGCATTTGGATATGTATCTCATGTTCATATTCCTGATTGCTAAAAGACAAAGCTTAATGACAAAAGTGTAAGGTGTGTTTTTCTTAAGTTAGTAAGGAGTCAAAAGCATATAGGTTGTATGGTCTTATCTCTTAGAAGATCATAGTAAGTAGAGATGTCATGTTTAAAGAAGATAACAGTTGCAGTTGGGTATAAAATCATGAGGAATTTATTTTGAATGATTTGCATTGGGATTATAATGACAAAAATACCAATATAACAGTTGGTGCAATTGGTCCAAATGAAGACTATAATGAAAAAAATACCAATACAATAGTTGGTATAACTGGTGCAAATGGAGACAGAGTTGAAACTGGAGAATATAGCAATGAGGAATAAGTAGCAAATGGCTATAATGAAGGGAATTCATTTATCTTAAAGGAGGAATATACAACAAATTTGATCATTTTTGTAGCAAATGATCCAATTTTCTTTGAAGAGTTATAAAAGGATGAAAAATGGAGAATCGCAACAAATGTAGAGATTAAAGCTATAGAGAAAAATGATACTCGAGAATTAACAAAGCTGCTTGTAGGAGCAAAAAATGTTGGCGTAAAATGGGTGTATAAGACAAAATTTCAAGAAAATGATGACATAGCGAAGTACAAAGTTTGCCTAGCTACAAAAGGAACATGGTGTAGACCACATTGAAGTTTTTACACCTATTGCACGTTTGGAAACAATTCGAATGGTAATTCCTCTTGTAGCTCAAAAAAAAGGGAAAATATTTCAATTATATGTAAAGTCAGCTTTTCTTAATGGAGAACTTAATGAAGAGGTTTTCAATGAGCAACCATCTGGTTATCAATAAAAGGGTGTTGAACACAAAGTCTATAGGTTAAAGATGGCTTTATACAGACTAAAAAAGGAACCATAAGCCTAGTATAGTCAAATAGAATTTTACTTTCATAAGGAAGGTTTTAAGTGGTGCCCTTATTAGCATAGTTTATTTGTCAAAGTAGGAGATGGAGGTAAAATCTTGATTATGTGTCGTTATGTTGATGACCTTCTTTTAATAGGCAATGATGAGCATATGATTGTTGAATTTAAAAATTCTATGATGCATGAGTTTGGATAAATGAATTATTTTCTTACCATAAAAGTTTTGCAAAGTCAAGAAGGTATTTTTATTTTTCAGAAATATGCCCAAGAGGTGTTAGAAAGGCTTGATATGGATAGGTGTAATCCAGTTGTTCTAGGTTGCAAACTCAAAATAGATGAGAATGGAATCAAGATAGGCAATAGTTGATACAAGCAAATAATTGGCAGTCTATGTATTTAAATGCTACTTGACTTGATATTATGTTTGTTGTGAGTCTTTTAAGTATATATATAAACGAGATATATAAAGCTGCTTCTCTAAGTTGCCAATAGAGTACTGAGATATATAAACGAGGCTTCCAACTTCTAGATGTTTTACAAAAGTGGAGGAGATTAGGAGCTTGTTGCATATATTAAGATAAAAATTTAGACGATAAAGAGAGTACTTTAAGTTAACATTTTTGTTAATTTCACATGTTGTTTCTTGGCCATCAAAGAATCAACTAATAATTGCTTTGTCTACCACTAAAGTTGAGTCTGTTACTGCAATTTCTTGCACCTGTCATGCCATTTGAATAAGGAGAATCTTGAAAGATTTTAATTGTGTTCAAAGTGGTGGCACAATGATTTTCCACGACAATAGCTTGGCTATTAAGTTCTCAGAGAATACTATTTTACAAGGCTATAGTAAGCACATAGATATCAGATTTTATTTTCTTCGTTAGCTCACAAAAAATGGAGTTGTAAAGCTAACTCAAGAACAAGTTGCAGATATAATGACCAAGCCATGAAAGCTTAATCTGCTTGTGAAGCTTCAAGGTTGATTAGGAGTATGTGTTAATCCAATGTAAATCGAATAAATTGATATTCAGTTTGAAGGAGGATATTGAAGTTTGTTAAGATTTGAACTAGTCTTTAGTTATAATTAAGTTTGTAAGCTAGTGGTTAGAATAATCTCTATTTTTTAAGAATTAGATATTTGGTTCTTAGATAAACGATACGTTAATAGACATGTAAAATGTATACTGATTTCTGTTATTCTTGCAAGGCTATATATAGCTATATCTATATCAGTTGATCAATAAATTTAAGTTCTTCTAAATAGTCCTCACTATTTTGAATTCCTAACAGATTATTCCGAAGATAGAAGTTACTCACATGATAATCATATCGCAAAGGATTCAAAAGAAAAAAGCATCAACCGAAAGGAAAAGGAAGCAAAAAGGAACTACAAAAAGCAACTAAGATTTGAAAAACTTCGTATTTACCGAGCCTATCAAAACAGTAAGACAACATTTACTTGAACCTGAAATTCATGCTTTTTCTTCATTGAATTTTCCAAAGGTTCACAAAACCTGCTTCTGGTCCCATCTCAGAGGAAGAAAACCGTTCAGAAAGAAGCCATGTCAATCCATGCTTATCAATTATATGTCAGAGAACAGTATACATATTGTGAAAGGCAGTACAAAATAGAACAGTAACTTTCAATAATTCCTATATATATCTATATGCAGAAAATGGTTGTTCCTTTGTCTAACCCGACTTTCTTCTTCACAGACTATTATTAACAGATGAATAGAAAGTCCTCATTTTTCTTAGTCCAACCTAACTCTTGTCCTTCATAACCTTCAACTATGTGTTATGTCAATTTACCCAATCTTCCTTCTTGCCTAGTTTTGTATTCTCCAATTCCTTTATATGGATCACTGCTCGTTGTAAACTGAGTAGCTCCTTTTTCCATTTGAGAATTTCCTAGTTCTTGTACCTAAATCTTTATTCGATTAATGTATCTCAGAGTCTGACCACCAACCCATCATTGAGAGAAAGATGTTGTAGCAGGCATCATGATCCTTGCTTGTTCTTCAATAAGACATAGATCCATCCCAAAAACGCTAACTAATCTTCTTGCAATGTTAATGACAAGTTCTTTCTAGGATTACTCGAAGGACTAAGCTAACATGGAAGACACAAACCCAGAAAGCCAAAAACATCCACGCAGCAGAAAAACTTGACATGGGCAGGCTTACATTTGCAAGAGACTAGAGAGTGCACATACTCCATATTCCTTCTAACCCATCTCTTATAAACCTTCATGGTGTTCCAAGTGAAACTGAAGAGAGAATCAGGTTCCGAGTTCACTTAATTCAAACTCGGCAACAGAGAACCCCAACGAACCAGGAAAAATAGTAATCAAACTCCAGAGCCGTACAATAGTAAAATTAAAAGGTCTTGCCTGCTCGTCTTGTAAGATAATTGTTTGGGGAGGAAAAGATAAAAGAAGTTAAAAAGTCAAGATCACATCAAAATGTCACCCTTTACAAGGCCAGAGAACAAATAAATTAATAATGTTATACTCTAATGAAGGTCATTCACAAGTTTCTCTGGTCCGATTCTTTCCACAAATCTACATTGGGTTGTCCGAAAAACTATTTGCCCATATCCAAGGATTACAGTGTATGAGACAATCACCAGATTAACTATCCATTCCATTGTTTGAACAAGAAACTCCTTGAATTTACCTCGGTCTTTTTAGATGCTATCCACCATATTATCCCACGCCTTATCCTGAGACGAAGCCCACAAACCGCCCTTTTCTTGTTCTTTCCCCACCCAAGTGGCCTATATGTACCCATCATTGGATATAACATAGAAACTCACTGCATAGATCCCTTTCATATCCTTCAATGGGTTCCCTTCCTTCTCTGCCGCCACCGTCCCGGGAATTTTCCGTGGCGGGCTACAGGCTCTATGCCTTGTTTTATCACAAAAATGGTTCCAACTGGATTGAATGTTACAATCCATCTAGCAACACATGGAGTTATGTTAGCACAATACCTGGCATAATGGACAACCGTGCATTGAAGGATTGTGCCATGGTGTCTTTAGGCGATTCCATTTACATAATAGGCGGTCGCAGATGCTACCCTGATAAGTCTGCAGAACGTATAGACGCTGGTATGGAGGTGGTATCATCGGTGTTGTGTTACAATGCTGGGTTGGGTCAATGGTCAGAGTGTCCGCCGCTAAATGTAGGACGCTATGATTTTGCGTGCGTTGTATGGGATAATAAAATATATGTTGCGGGAGGTAAGTCCAATTTGACAAGTGGTAGAGGCATCTCGAGTGCGGAGGTATATGATCCCACCATCAATGCGTGGATTCCTTTGCCTAACATGAGCACATTAAGATACAAATGTGTAGGAGTAACATGGCAAGGCAAGATCCATGTGATAGGAGGATTTGCCGTAAGGGCAGGGTCAGACAAAACGGAGCCATTCGTGTGGGAACGGAGCTCCGGTGAGGTGTTGGACACTCAGGCAGGAAAGTGGGACCTGGTTGCCGGCATGTGGCAATTAGACGTTCCACCTAATCAGATTGTAACAATTGATGGCAGCATGTTTAGCTCAGGAGACTGCTTCAAACCATGGAAAGGTCACATTGAATCATATGATGGGAAGCTTGGAATATGGAGCGTAGTTGATGGATCATACTCACAAACTCTCGATTCACCACTTTCCCAACGCCTATACCTCACTATGGCACCTATTGGGTCCCAGCTTTACTTTTTGGTAGGGTATCGAGTGGCTGGGGAATCATCTCGTACCATCTCAATAGCCCACATATTTGATACGTCAGCAGGCGAGCATGCCTGGAGGAGCATGGAGCCTGTTGAAGAGGATGCAGAGAAAGAACTCTCCAGCCATTGCTGTGTTGTTCAAGTTTCCTGAAACTTTTTTCTTGACTAGAATTCTATATCCACTAGGATATTATTGTAAACCCAACTAATAATACATTGTTATTGTTGGTTGTAATTGGTGAAAGTTTTACATCAACCAAAAGTAAAATGATCCTATTATCGAGGAACAAACAATGTTGACGTTGTTTGTCCGAAAAAAGGAACACTTCACCTGTATCACCACCCTTTGTGTTATGATGTCACAACATCTCCCTTTCCTTCACTACTCTTATATTATACATGTTTGTATATAATTTGTCAAGATTAATTAACATAATAGTTTGCAATAAACAGTTGGTGATAACCCTGTTGAGTTGGTCGGATACAGCAAAGTTGTACCTAAATAAACAACTAAAGCAATGCTGTTTCTTAGTGGGCCCAAATTCAATTAAACAAGCCCAATTAATTGAACATGAATGTGGCCCACCTCCACCTGAACACCCCCAACCGAGCACTCTATTCCGTTGCCAAAGAAAGAGGACAATGTCTCAGGAGGCTTTTGTTACCATCAAAAGGAGAGAAAGTGACGTATCAAAGAAGAAGAACAACGAAACAACTAATAAATAAACTCAAAAAGTAAGGACCCTTTCACGTGAGCCCATGAGCTCTGACTCCCTAGAATGGAACGAGCCACCATGCACCCACCAGACCACCCAACCCATTAACCTCTTTTCTTTTCTCGTAATCAAATTTCTCTTCGCCGTTGGGTTGTAGTCCCGTACCACGCGTGGTTTACTACAGGTTCACGTTTTGACCCTTTTGAACTTTTTTTAACTATAATCCCACTCTGCATCAAGTAAAGCATAAGATTTGTTGGGATTCGAGAACTGATTTGGGCCGTCGATTCCGAGTACTTTGATGTCCCTTGTTACTGAGAACGTGAAAGGCCCGACACTGGGAGCTGATATGTCTGTTTTGATATCATTCTTCTTTTTATTTATTAATTTTTCATATATTTATTTGTGCCACCCAGCGGGAGCAATGTTAATTGACACGTGGATATCAAGAATTGAGTGGGGACCATGGATGGAACACGTCAGTGCACGTGGGAAGGAATGGCAAGGTTGTCAAACTTTTAATTCCTATAAGCTGCACCACTTCTATACTTTTAATTCCTTCTCTACTTTCATATGATATCAATAATTTTTGTTAAACTTTTTATATTTTGTGTCTTTTACAATGAATTCCTCTTAATAACATATATAATCTTTAGATAATCATACTCTAATTGAAATAAATAGGTCACATACATGATTACATGTTTTAAAAATATTTATTCATTTGAAAAATGTAAAAGAGGATATATAACCTAGTGAAATTTTAATTAATTCATAAAATTAGCAATAGTTAAAATCATTATTTTATAATTTTAATCAGAATTTGTGACTACTAGTATTCTTTAGAGTTAAGTTTTAAAATTAAAAATAAGTTTAATGATTTTATTGTAACAAAAGATCATATAATATAATTTCTAATAATAAAAGAGCTTAAGTAGACTAACACATTTTCACTAACTATTATCTTAAATATGAAATAAAATATGTCATCAATTCATTTTAGTGCCCCTTACGTAGAAAAAATAGAATTCGATAGTGCACTTTGTTATTGAAATTGGGAGTAATTACGCCCCAAAGGCAATTGGGGTGAGGACGTGTGTGCCACGAGCGACGACAGACACATGAACATCACATTACATGGAGAGATGAAGTCCCGGAGGAGGACCACAAGGGTCTCTTTTCTGCTGCTAGTCTGGGCCTATGGGGACACGAAACAAAGAAATTAATTATTTAAAAAAAAAAGCAAAAGAAAGAAAGAAAGAAAGAAGAGGAAATGGGAGGGATCCATGATAGTACTATGGACTGCTCTGCCTCTGGTGGGTAGTCTGTGAAATCTGAAAATGGTCAGCGAGAAGACCTCCCTGCACTTCATCTGCACCTTTGCAAAGTCCAACAACGCCCCACTTGTCTGCTTCCACATATACCGAATAGATTCCTCATCTCTCTGTGAGTATGACATGACCCGTGCCTGTTAGATAGAAACAACAGATGTTTGGTCCTATCTCACGTGATTTATCATAGTAAGTTTTACCCTAATTCTTTAAGAAAAAACAAGTTTTTATTAATTTTTGTATTTTTAACGAGAATTTTTTAATTTTAATATGAATAATTGACGTGAATTAAAATTAACAAACTATAGGGAAACTAACCCTTAAGTGCCTCTTTCTTTAAGACTTAACTGTAGTCATAATAAAGGGTCACATACATGACGGTGAAGTTGGAAGAAAATATTATTTTGATGTCAAAAATGTTTTTTTTTATGAAAAAGGATGGCATTTTTTTGAATAATTAATACATTAAAATTTCGTTTGATCTACTCGTTTCCTTCGACAAGCTGCTAGACTGGGATAAGGAAAGAGCTAAAAGTGCCTTTAGACCGAACCTCAGCCTAATCAAGTCTGAAACTGCTTCTGATGAAATCAGATTACTGGAGTAAAAAAGTAAAGAGCGAGAACCCGTAGTCATTTTTACGACAAGATTCTCAGTACATGCCAAGTTCGGTGTGGTCAAAATAAAGCCCAAAACCAGAAGTCAAATTTCAGCCATTTCATAAGAAAAAAGCTAATGCAAATTCCAAGACTCTTCCGTCTCTTGCTCAACTTTTCGGGAACTAAAGATAGCCCACATGCTTCCTCTCTGTGTCTTCAACAAAAAAAACAAAAAAAAAAAGAAATATACATGTTCTCTAATAAATAACTACCCTTTTAAGCCCTGATTCCGGGGTTAAAAAAGCCTTGGACATCGCCCCTCACCTTTTCATTACACACCCAAGTTCTTCATCTCTCAGTTTCTCTCTCATTATCAAAGTAATGATAGCGAAAGCTAAGTTGACGAGATAAACATTTGTAGAGTTCAAAGATGGTTTCACAGGATGGTGGCATTTATGCTTGGCCACCAGTAGGAGCTCCCATACTGTTGAATGTGAAAAGAGAAGAACAGTTTAGAAACTTCGACAATTCTGTAAATGCTGTGTCTTTTGGATTTGTAGCTACTGCCATTCTCATCTCCATGTTCCTGGTTATGGCTATCTTTGAAAGATTCATCAGACCCTCGTCTGGTAGGAGTCATGTCGACCTTGAGTCACAAATGGGAGTCAATGCCAAGCTTGGCCATCCATCTTCGAACGTAAGTGAATTGATCTCTTTTCCCGTTTCCTTACGCACTTTCAATTACTGCGTCTCTACTCAAATTTTCCTTTTTAGCTTGGTCATGTGATGCCTTCTTTTGAATGATTAAGAATGTTTTTAGAATTCTTACGTTGCGTTGAATGTGGTTTTATTTTCTTTAGTCTGCTCTCTATTCAATTAGTTGGATATTTTGATTTTGGAAAAATTATGAGTGTTTGCCTGCCAGGAATTGTAATTATTCTTCTGGGACTGGGGAGATGGTTGGACAAATCAATTTTAGCCTTTCAAAAACTATACCCCTAATTTCGACGATTCTCCTAATTAATCTTGTCTAAATCAATCTTAATTTGACCAACCCTCACCTTTTCTTAAACAACAGCATTATGGATGAATGTACCTTTAGTTGGATGGATCACCCAGATTATTCTTGGATTAATAAGGTTGCATTTGAGCAATCTTTATTTTGTCCTAATGAATTGCAGCCTTAGCATGATCTAAGAACCCTGGAGGAAATTGTAGCATCAGTTAGGGGACTTGATTATGTCAAGCCTAGTGAACTTGAAGATGTAAGTGGTGAGTCTGCATCAGCTTTAGGTGAATTAATTTATGAAAATGTTGAGTTTAAGCCTTCATTTCAAGTTAGTGAAAATGGGATTCTTGAGTTGAAGGTAACATTAGAGAACTATGATTTCATAGGTATTTCAACTTTTTATTCGCGAGTAAAAGTTGTTTACCCAGACTTTTTATGGTTCTTTGTTCAGGGTAAGAATTATGATTTCAGGACCCTTCTAATTGGTAAAGGAAACCTTACAAAATTGATTTTTCATTATTTAAAGGATGAGGATGAAAATTTAGGTGTTGAATTTAGGCTGAGATTGAAAATTTTCTAACCCTAGGGTCCAGCTAAAAGACCTTAAAGAAGCATTTGTTGGGAGGTAACCCAATTGTAGAGGTAGGATTTCATGTGCTTTCAATAAAATGGTGTGTTTTTAACATGCTTTTGGTGTGTTTGTTTTTGTTTGATGTGTTTTATT
>JAOXYD010000002.1:19236869-19259556 GCA_028565735.1 Pinacopodium congolense | reverse complement strand
GTTGAGTTAGAGCACCGTGAATATTGGGCTATAAAATTTCTTAACTTTGATTCGTCTTCTGCAGGTGCTAAGCGACTTATCCAGCTTCATGAGCTTAAAGAGTTCTATTTTGATGCCTATAACAATTCAAAGTTCTATAAAGAGTGGGTGAAGAAATGGCATGACAAGAAGCTCCTCCACCACGACTTTTAGGTAGGCGACCAGGTACTGATTTATAACTCTCAACTTCGTCTTTTTCTAGGGAAACTTAAGTCTAGGTGGTATGGTCCATTCAAGGTTATACAAGTCTTTCCATTCGGGGTTCTTGAGGTAAAGCGAGGAAATGAAACCCCTTCAAGCTAAATGGAAAATGACCAAATTGTATATGCCCAAGTTTGTGGATAATTATGAGGAGTAATTGTCTCTTCATGACACTTCGCTTCCTCTTCCTTAACCACATTGCGTGCTTTTCAGTAGGACTGAAGTTTTCTTTCCTTTTCATTTCTTTATAGCATAATGTGTTTCTTTAAATTGTTTTGAGTATTATTTAGGTTTTGCGTGGTTGGTGGCAAAGAGTTCTTTGCCGATCTTTTTTAAGGAAGTTTCTTATTTCTGTTTTCTGTCCTTTGTGATAGATTGTTAACTACTTAAACATTAGGAACAATGTTCATATTAAGTGTCGGGGGGATGGAGATATTTTTATGCTGTGAGGGGTGTTATGAGTGACACACTTAAATATTTCACCATGTAATTCTGTCATAGTAGTTGGATAGAGAATTCAGTTGTATGCTTGAATTTGGATTAGCCAACTTTAATGGAAGGCGTTGATTGCATAGACTTAGTCAATAACTTATGCTTGAGTGATGAGGCAATCTATGGAATTTTGATGGATTTTCATTTAAGCACATGTAAGGTTTTGAGCTATATGATTGCATCTCATAGTCATCTATTTTCCTTGTTATGTGTGATGCTTCTCTATATGGATTACCTTCAGAACTTACTTCTCTATATAGATATGCTTTATAGATATGATTACTAAGCTCACTCTCTCGATTTATTGCAAAGTTTAAACTCAATAAATAACACAAAAATCTATTTCATTAAATCAACAAACAAGAGTACACAAATAGTTTAAACAATAATTCCTAAAACAAATTTAGCTACTCATAACATCAATAAGATCACAAATAATCATATTCTTCATAAAACAAAATATATTAGAGAGAAAATTTCCTAAAATAAATGGAAATTTGTATAACTCTTGAGATTTTGAGCGTGATTCCGTGTTCTTCTATCCTTAGAACATCTTCTTTGGCTCAGGTAAGTTTCCTAATAATATGACAACTCTCGACTACTCCGTCTATTCGTAACCCCCTAGGTTTTATTTTTTTCACCTTAAATATGTCGAGATAAAATTTTTTCCATCTATCAAGTTGAGCAAGCCACAAACATGAATAGAAAACTATGAGCATGGTAAGAGTGTTGGAGTGTAAGAGGGCCACGCATGTGGCTTCCCATGGCCCTACTTGTGGCCTCAAGAAGCCGCAAGAGTGGCTTTTCATGGCCACGGTTGTGGCCATGCAGGCCGTGGGCATGGCTAAGTAGCCACTGTCCAATGCTTTGCTTCTTCACTTTGCATCTTTCCTACGTATTCTTATAATATCTCCCTCCATCTAATCCACATCAAACAAAATCTTTCTATAAGATACGTTGCTTACACCCAAAAGATAATAATTAGACATTAAAAACATAAAACACAATAAAAACACAAAACACAAAAAGCAATATAAACAAGAACGAACCAAGCCCTAAATGCATTAAAAATAGACAATTAACAAACTAAACACTTAAAAAACTAAATACTAAAACACAATTATCAACTTCCCTACACTTAAACCTTTACTTGTCTTCAATCAAATTAAACTCAATCATACATTCTATTAATTTATTTTCAGATAGATCAAGTATATGCAATGTTTCAAACTTTGGCAAACTCAAATATCAAGCTACTACATACATCATAATTGGTTTTCATTAATACACATAAAAAATCAACTTATGATACTATTGATCAAAGTTAAGTGTAAAACTAAGATGAATTTTCATCATGATTTTAATCATTTCACTCAAGTGTTTAAAGGTTAGTGTTTTTCTCAAGGCTCCCTCTAGGAAAAAACACTATCACAGGTTTGAAAATTCACTGATTTTCTTCCACAAAGATTACATACTATCATGAATTTAAAGGACTTTGTTGATAGTTGTAATGAGGCTTAAGTTAAAGTGAGTCATAATAGTTTTAAAGGGTTTCTCACAAGGTTTCATAAAGTGCTAAGTGTAAAAGGACAACCAAATATTAATTCTGAGATATTAGGAATACAACTGACTACTTGATTACTCATTACTAACTTTTACTAGCACTAACTTTTGCTACCTTATTTTGGTTTTTTTCTTTACCTTTCTTTTTCCTTTTTTAAAATAAAACTAAAAATATAGGAAATAACAATAGCAAATATATATATATAACATAAAGCAAAGGTGTCTCTAAAATCATCTCATAATAAACTGTAAACTAGAAGTCTCAAACTATAGATAATGTTCACTTAACACTTTACTAGACTTGTGATTAGGTAAGGCTAATAAATTTCAGGT
Source organism: Pinacopodium congolense (assembly GCA_028565735.1). NCBI lineage: Eukaryota > Viridiplantae > Streptophyta > Magnoliopsida > Malpighiales > Erythroxylaceae > Pinacopodium > Pinacopodium congolense. Next base: position 19,256,928 of record JAOXYD010000002.1, on the reverse strand, counting down.
TTTTAAAATAGGGTGGTTACTTTAGAAATAAAGAAAAGGGTAAAAGCTCAAAAAGAGTTACAAGAGATAATTCATTAAGTGGGTCACTTAAGCCAAGGTGTTAAAACCAAAAAAGGCCTTATTCCTTTCCATAAAACGTGCATCTAGTAGTTTCAAAATAATTCAAAGCAAGTTCTAAAGATAATCCACCTAGGGGAGTATCACACATAACAAGGAAAATGAAATGACTTTATAATTGAGTCATATAGGCTCAATTCGTCACATAGGCTCGTATGAAATCCATCATGCTTTCACACATTTCCTAATTACTCAAGTATCAAGTTATGACCAAGATTATGCAACCAACTACTTTAATCAATCAGTGTGGTTCACCTTCTACTTAAGTAACCTAATTCAAATTTAAGCACACAACTCAATCTCATTTCATTTATAATGATAGAATTTCATGGTATAACACACATCACAAAAACTCAAGTGAAAAAAGTTTTAACAACATAACATGCCTATCACATGTATCTTATATGACATTCCTGCTAAAATGCAATCAATAAAATGTAAATGACATGCAGCAGGCAAATAATATTGCATGTCCTACCCCCCAACTTAATCAACACATTTTCCTCATTGTGAAGAGAAACACAAGCAATAATAACACCAACAACACATTAAAATACAAAATGCAAAGAAACCAATAACTAAAAAAGAATAAAATAAAAGGAGTAAAGAAAGTTTATGGAGATTGTAGTGGTCCTGCTTCACCTTCAATCAAATGATAGACATGAAATAGAGCATTGAAACAAAGGGACATATTAGACAACCCTCGGCTAGAGACAATTTCCTAAAAGTAGTCCCTGGAAATGGTAGATGGTACCTTCATCTTTGGAGCCAAGATAAGAAAAAACCTACATAAAGTAAACAATTAAAACAAAATAAAGTAAAAATAATAAAAAAAATCATAAATAAGAGAAAAAGGTTCAATAAAGAACCAAAACTTTGAAGAACGAAGGAAGGAAAATAGGTAGTTAGCTAAGAAAAAAATAAATGATAAGAGAAAAGGAATAAATTCAGAGAGCTAGAACTAATTTGAGGTGGGATTGAAGAATTTAGAGAGAAGAAGGAGGGAGTCAAGTTAAGAAACAAGGAGAAGAGTTGCAAAAGATAAAAAGAAAATAAGAGAGTGAGTAGCCACAATGCGCAAAATATTTTTTAAAATTTTTTTTAAAAATTTTTTGTTTAAAGCCACGGTCTGCCATGGGCGTGGCTATTATTATCCACTTTAAAAGTCACGAAAGTGGGTTAAAGACGTCGATCGTTGTACCTCTAGAATTTTAGTGCTCCGATATCGTTCCTTCTGATTTTGCATTTTGTCTCCAACCTTCTTCATTCCTAAAGTACAAATTTTAATCCATCATCAGCTCTTCTAAAAATTTAATTTGAAAACACATCAAAAATTCAATTAAACAACACATTATCTACTTAGTGAAGGGAAAACAAAGAAGGACTCAATGAACTTAGCTAAAGGAATAAAAACAAATTACGAAACATACTCAACTTAATTAAAACACACAAATAAAAACAAACATGCTAAGTTAATGTCTTTAGCTTGACCATAACCAATTCAACATTTTAATGGAATAAAAGGGAAGAAGCCACTCCCTTTTCTTTTGAAGGAAAGTCTCTAAGGTATAACTTGTCATAATACCCAATAGCATTGATAGTTTGTTCTTTGAAGTCTTTCGTCCCTAATTTCCCATGCATGTAAACTTGAGCGATTTCAAATGGTTCTCTCAACTTAGTCCTAAGTTTACAAAGATACAATTTTAGCCCTGCTATAAGCCTCCTTTTTCTCGTCTCAACTACTCTTTGCTCTTGCTCCAAAGTTAATTTGCTAGAAATAACCAAGGGTAGTTGTTTTTCCTCACTCAAAGAAGCATACCAAAAATGAGGAAGAATAGATTGTAAATTGAGCATGGGTAATGTCACTAAGGAGAATAGAGTAGGGACATTCATTTTCCCTAAAGATTCTTGCTTCAACCTCTCACTGATCTCCTCCTTCTTTTTAACTTCTTCATTACTGCTAAAATTAACCTCATTCTCATGCTTCACCTCTTGCTTCTTTCTATAAGCATTAACTACCTAATTCTTCATGCAAGCATCCCTTTTTTTGAATTTCTCAACATCTTGCCCATGTTAAATGCTACTTACTCATGACCAATGCAAAGGACTAGCTTTCCACCATTAATATCAATCACCGCTCTTCTAGTATTCAAGAAAGGTCTATTGAGGATCAAAGGGCAACTCCTATCCTCTTCAAAATCAGGCAATAGGAAATCCACTAGAATGAAGAATCTATCCACCTTCACTGGCATATCTTCCACCAATCTGAATGGCTTCCTTATTGTTTGATCCACCAATTAAATGAGCATGGAAGTTAGTTTCACTTCACCTACCTCTAATTGCCTGAAAATAGATAAAGGTATCAAGTTAATATTTGCTCTTAAATAACACAAATATTTATAAAATTCCATGTTATCAATGATACAAGGTATAGTAAAACTCCCTGAATCTTGTAACTTAGATAGCATGTGGTTGGAGATGATCAAGGTAAAACTTCCTATCAATGCCACCTTTTGGTTGTCTTTCTAAGTACACTTGTTGATCAGGATACCCTTTAAAAACTTAGCGTACTTGGACAAATTTTGTAACGCTTCTAAAAAAATTTCTTCAATTTCTCCAAGAACTTGAAGGCTTATGCGTCCATGGAATTTCCCAAAGGGTAAGATATTTTTGGCTTATATGGTAATGGTGGATTGTAGGGCTTCTCGTCCTCTTTCTCTTCTTCCTTCTCTTTCACTTTCTCTTCACCCCTCTCTTTCTCTTGGCCCTCTCTTGTGGCACTCTCAACTTTCTCTATTGGCTATTTAGATTTCTTCCACTTATCACTTTGATGGCCTTCAACTGTTCTCTTATAATGGCCTCAGTATTGCTAAAAAACCTCCCCACACTTTGAAAAGACAAAGTATTGGCTAGTTGGCCCACTTATACTTCTAAGTTATGGATGGAAGATGCATGGTTTTTTATCAAATTTTACGTTCATCTGCTTTGCTTCTTCCTCTTGTCTTGAAAATTTGGACCTTAAAATGTCCATCAACTTGTCCATTTTTCTTTATAAGGATCCAAGCCTATCTTGTTGAAATTCGAGGAACCTTAGGCTCTCATATTTCCACCTGAATTATTAGTGTTCCAAGAAAATTTGGGTGGTTTTTCAACCTAAATTATAAGTGTTAGAATAGGGATTATCACCTCTCTATTATTGACCTAAGTAGTTGACATGCTCAATTCTATTACTCTCCATCAGAAAATAGTTAGTTAAGCCATGGTTATCTTACCCATATAGTCACTGAAGTTGCATGGTCTTTACTAAAGATGAAGAGGCTCATTACATGCCGCTCAATTGCTTGGTGAGAGTTGAAATTTATGCCTGGAGTGCTGTTGCCATATAAATTAGAGTCATACATTCCTAATCCTTAGACTCTTGCCTACTCCTCTCATTAAACTATAAACAACTGTTGGTTGCCATCTCTTTCAAGAGATCATGAGCTGCATCAATCTTTTTTCTCATTAAAGGCCCTCCTGCAATTGCATCTATGATTCCTCTTATACTCTGGTTAACTCCATTTTAGAAATTCTACAAAAGAAACTCCCTTGGAAGGTTATAGTCTGGGCAACTCCTCTTTAAGTCCTTGAATCTCTCCTACGCTTTATACAATGATTCCCCATCACTTTGTAGAAGTTTGTGATCTCTTTGATAATTCTTATTGGTTTTGTCATTGGGAAGTATTAGGCGAGGAAAGCTTGAGCTAACTACTCCTATGTGGTGATCTGACCTAAGTTAAGAGAATTAACTATGCCTTAACCCAATCTTTTAAGGTGAAGGAGAACAACTGGAACCTCACTGCATCATCTAACATCCCATTAAACCGAAAAGTATCATAAATTTCTAGGAAATTAGCAAGATGGCCATCGAGATCTTTATTCGTCAACCTATAAAACTAAACACTGGACTGAAATATGTTGAGGAGAGCTAGCTTTATCTCAAAAAAAATTTCTTGAACAACAAGCTGTGCAATCCCTTGTTGAGTCAAACCTGGCCTCATAAAATTCATTAATGTTCTTTTGACACCTCCTTGTTGTCCTTATTCTACCATATTGTATGAATAATGTCTTGGCTCGTAGCTTTTCTTAACTCTCGCTTGTGCCTTGTGATATTTGAATGCTCTTTTTTACTTACTTCATTGAACTTTCATTTGCTCCTTGTGTTCATGTACCTACAAAGACATAAATAAAAGTATAAAAAATCCCTTAAATCAAAGTTACCTAAATAAAATAAAATGCTAAAATATCAATTTTCGGTAACTACTCTAAAAATATGTTAGTAGCTAAGCTAACCACTTAGTTGCTTTACGCTAACATCACAAGTGAACGGATTGTAAACTTATAGTATAAGCAGATATCATCTAACAAGGATTGAAATTAGTAGCCCTATTAATTTGACTTATGCTTTGTTTAAGGAATAGGTTCAAACCGATTCAAGGAATAAAACTAGACAAAATAAATTAAAGGCAATATTATCAATGAAAACAATATAAAAAATAATAAATTGGAACTTGGAAAAATCAAGATTCAATACTAGGAATTGTTGTTATCCCTATTTGATTCCTCTTATTTTATTGATTTAATTTATAATTCACCTAAGATTTTCTAATAATATAGCTAGCCTCTCCCAAGTATAACTAAGTTTCACTTGATAAATTACTTAGGATTGACCTTGCGATCTCTCAACCTATAACACCTTTCCTAAAAACCCAACTAGTTTTGAAGCGATCTTATAGGCAATATATTAATCTATTGAAATCCCTTTCTAATAAATTAATAGACTTGTTATCTATAGATCTATTAAACACCAACTCTCATTGTACATTCAACGCATTACTAAGCTCACTCTCTCGATTTATTGCAAAATTTAAATTTAATAAATAACACAAATATATATTGTATTGAATCAACAAATAGGAGTATACAAATAGTTCAAACGACAATTCCTAAAACAAATTTAGCTACTCATAACGTCAATAAGATTACAAATAACCATAACCATGTTCTCCATAAAACGAAACATATCCGAGAGAAATAAAAAGTAACAAGTCACTAGACTAGAAAATATGGAAATTTGTAGAAAATATTTTAAGCGTGATTCTGTATTCTTTAAGCCTCGGAATGACTTCCTTAGCTCAAGGTAAGTTCTAGAATACAATGATGATGCTTAGCTATTCTGTGCATCTATAACGCCCTCGGTTTTATTTCGTTTTCACCTTAAATATGATGATACAAAATTTTTGCCATCTATCAAGTTGAGCAGACCATGAACGTGAGTAGAAAACCACGAGCGTGGTGAGCATGTTAGAGTGTGAGAGGGCCACTCCTATGGCCTAAAGAGCTATGCTCGTGGCTTATGCATGGCCGAAGGCATGGCTATGTGGCCATTGTCTGATGCTTTGCTTCTTCACTTCTGTAACTTTCCTGCTTATTCTTATAATCTCTCACTCCACCTAATCCACATCAAACAAAAGCTTTCTATAAGATACCTTCATTACACCCAAAAGATAATAACTAAATACTAAAAACATAAAACAGAAAAAGTAATAAAAACAAGAACGAACTAAGCCCTAAACGCAACAAACTAAATACTTAGAAAAGCTAAAGCCTAAAACACCACTATCATTAGTTCATAAATTGTTTGGTTTCATCGACTTCTTTTGGATTTTGATGTTTCACCTAATTAACTTGCATTTCTTAATGTTGATAACATCAGTTCTATATGTATAGCTACTAATCCTATTCACTGGAAACATACTAAACATATTGAGGATGACTACCATTACATTCGTGAACTTGAGCAAGTTCAAATTCTTCATCTTCATGGTATGCCTTCTCAAAATCAAATTGTATATTTGCTCACCACATCCGTGATATCTGCTTGATACAAGTATCTAGTTGGCAAACTAATGGTTGTTGACATCTAGCATCAATTTAATGGGAGATGTAAATTTTAATACAATTCTAATAAATCATGTTTAAGCTATAATTCATCCCTAATTTTACACAAATTATAGCTAATCGATAATCCCCCATAATCATGTAACTTTCCATATTTTATTTGGTTAACATATTTTATAAATTAATGCAGAATATTTGATCAATCAATTATAACTTTTTTTTTACTATTTCCATATAGTGGTAGTTTTATAAATAGAGCATTCCTATACAGCTTGGCATGCAAGATATTTTTCAAGAATAAACATTTTAATAATATGCTTTTATTAATAGTAGCTGGGTTTTATCTGTTATAATTACATATAACTCAATGCTCTTTGTTGTTAGGTGTGTGTGTATATATTTGAGAGAAATGGTTAACTTAATGCATCATATGCTTGTAACAAAAGAGACTAACATGCTTATACCATCAATTAAACTATTTGGAAAATTTGCAAAAGAGACTAACATAGTCAAATGATAGTGATTTACATCATTCCCTAGCTACTTGAGTTTAGAAGAATCAACCAGATTTATATTTAAAATTGTTACTATCATTTCTGTACACAATTTGTCTATAGAATCATCATCATCAATTTATAAATCTTCAATTCAGATGCTCATAATGTACTTTGCTTATGTGGATTAAATAGTCCGTTAAGAATTTCATGGTCCAAGAATAATCTAGGGAGAAGATTTTACAATCTTATCAATTATTCAATGACTGGGTGTTAATTTAATTGTGAACTGAAAAATGTTGTATCTTATATCTAATGCTTTACTTAATTTAATTGTGAACTGAAAAATGTTGCATCTTATATCTAATGCTTTACTTGATATTGTTGGAGGTTAGGAATTGTGACTTTTTCAAGTGGTAAAATAACAAATTTACTATAACGACTGTTAAACTGATTAAGAAATTGAAGACAAAAAGTGCTATATTAAAGAAGGAAGATGAAACAATTATAGTACATTTTGACTTCGAATTACAAAAAGCAAACGAGATTGAGGAGCAAATAAAGTCAACAATAAAAAATATAAATATGTTAGTGAATGATTAAAAAATAAAGTTGATAGTGTTAATCTATATAATAGTAGGATTTACCATGCTTTTGATGATTATAATTTCTAGTTATATCAGTAGACGCTTCTCAGTTGTATAGTTTATATAATAACATTTTATCAACATTTATAATGACATTGTAATGATACCTATAATGGTTATATTATTTGTCAGTTATTACAAATTGTGTTTTTTTTTTTTTGGGTCTGTAGAAAAATAATAGTTTGTGGACAAATGGAAATAATCATTTTCGATTAATATGTAAATGTCGAAACATTTCAGCTAATAGAAATCTTGCATTCCAAATTTAAATGGAATGATAGTAGACCATGTGTCGCCTGAATCGAGGATTAATTTCGGTGAAATATCAGTGTTCTACACGTTATGACCTCCATTTTCAATGTGGCATCAAATCTTTAAACTCAAGTGATTATCCTACAGATGATGAATCTGCCATGGCAGAGACTATTCCAGGACCAATGAGGTCAGATAAAGAAGAGTAAAGAGAGAAATAGGAAGATAATCAAAGTTCTAACCATCATTTATGAGTGGTTTATGAAGTCATTTGCCATTTAATCCTCATCTTCTTTTGCTTGAATTGAACAAATGAGTTTACATTTGTGAATTGATTAGTTTGTGTATGTATTAATTCTTGAAAGAGTAGCATTGAGCAAAATAAAATTTGCTTTATTTTCTAATTATTTGGTATTGTCTCCTGGACTCATTTGTGGTGAAAATTTTCCAAATTCAATTGATTAACAAGGCTAAAGCTTCTTCAATTTAATCATAATCTTGCATTTCTTCACTTTTACTTCCAAAGCGACATTTTAATAACAGAGACATTCTACTCTATAATTATTTAGTTCCTACATAGACACATAGTTGTTGTGCGGTTCAAGGATCAGGTTCTCCAATGAATTGGTTATAAACAGCTAAAAATTTCCATCAACTGTTGAATATTTGCTCTGTTCTACCCCCAGAGCTGTCACATGACTCTTCAGTTTTACAGCATTCGGTTGGTAGCAGTGAAGATTGGAACATACTCATATGGCCATAATCTTACCCTCTGGCCATACCCGGAAAGATACAGTACACGGTGACCATCTAAAGATCGGAACTATTCGCAGCATTATTTATTGAAACTAAATACATAAAATTAGCTACTACCAGTCTAAAACCCAATTCAACTCCCTCGATTATAATTTTCTAGTTTTTGCTTTTAATCCATTGAAAAAAAAAAAAACCTTAGCTATAGTATATGCCTTTTACAGAAAAGAGGGGTGATGAGTTCCAAAATTTCCAGTCCGCGAGAAATGTGCGTCGAACATAATGAGACCCCATGTAGGATTTCTACTGTCATCTATAGGAAAAGCAAATCATTATTTACATGAGAAAGAGATAAGTATTAGGATTGGTTGTTGTTTCATTTGTTCTTGGTCGCTTAGTTGGACCTATATTATACCTGGCTCCTCATCAAAACAAGGTAATGAACCTCCATCGCTTAGTCATCATGATTGGTACTCAGAAAATGCCAGCGATGCATGTTATTGTCTCACTATTTTTATCCAACCAAACTACTGGAGTATGACAAAATACTTCTACCAACCTCGTAATTTGCTGTCATTCTTTAATTACACCACAACCACCGGAGAAATATTTGAAGAGATCCTTCAACTTGGAAGACACTAGCTATTACACAACTCGTAACGCAAGCTTCTAGCTGCCACCATGCAGCTGGCTACGTACAAGCTTCTCATATTTCCCTTTGATTTTCTTATTGTGCTGTGTGCCTAACGCAAGCCCACGTCATGCCAGGGTTGGCGTATCAAATAAAGGGGTATGTAGGCTTCGACATGAGCTGTATCTGTTTTATTTTTTAAAATGTAACTAATTTCTTATGCTTACAGGAAAACTGGTCCTATTAATTGGTGCCATCCGTTAGATAGATACTGTCCATCTTAGGATGGCATGTTGATTTCGGCTTGTTTTCGAAACTTTCTTGCATGAACGTATGCCCTTTTCCCCAACTTTTTGTTATTACTTGCTTGTTAAGATACGAGAGAATTTAATAATGGAAGTGATTAGTGATTATTTGTTAAAAAGGATCTCATAAAATGGAGGTGCAAAATGTGTAAGTTTTGAATTATTTAGATATTCTGGATAGAGATAAAATGGTGAATATGATTCAAATGTTCAAAAAAACAAACAAACAAACAAAAAGTACGAAATTCTAAATTTATCCTTAAAGTTAACTGTTTGAACAACCTAGGTTAGATAACTTCTTAGCTTTGTTAAAGTCACACGGAAGTTTATACAAGAGAACGTAATAGATTAGTTGCATGTCCTGCAGTTCCACCAAGTATTACAGATTTTTTATTTAAAAAACTGTTAAAAGGTATGAGTTTCTGTTCACTTAAAAAATCTTTAGCTCTTCTTTTGTAAAAAAAGTTTGAAAATATAATTTAATATTAGAAAAGGGCGACAAAACTACAAACTCGAGAAGAAATGAATGAATAAGGAGACACCCTTCGAAATTTTTTTTAGTAAACAATCATTAATTATAAATGTTTAAAATTAAGGTTAAAATTAAATTAGATTTGAATAAAGATAATAAATTGACAATATTAAATAATTTAATTAAATAGATTGAAATTTAATAAAAAATTTAAATATGTGATAAAAAGGTACAATAAAATTCCTATAAATAAATCGTAGATTAATTGTATTTGCTTAGATTTTTTGAATAAAATTTCTCTTACCTGTTAAGAAATTCAAATATGAAGAAAGATGTAAAAGGATTTTGTACACATAATTTGAATCAATCTTTATTAAAAACAATTTAAAATTGCAATTGTTCCCTTTTAAAATTGTTAAGGAACTTATTTAAAAGATTAAATTGCTTACTCATTTTTACTCATATAAAAATAAATAGAAAAGCATGTAATTATTCATATTATTTTTATTTATAAATGGATGGTTCTGGAGTGATCATTAAAGTTAGTGTCCATCAACTTAACAACGATTGAAGCAATTTAAGGCACAAAAATATTAATTACTGCTCTATTCTTTTATTCAATAGAATCCTCTCGAAGTCTCAAGTTTTTGTACAAAGCTCTTTATATACAAGAGAACTAAAAAGATAAAAAAAAGTCTTCATTCAAGAGCAAAATACAAGAGAAAAAATAGCATCTAACTCTATTGAAATACAATACACAACAGCAAATACATTATTTAATATAGCAGCAAATACATTACAAAATATCCTACATCTCCCCCCCTCAAGGTGGAGCTTGATGCCAATCAACTAAGCTCATTTTAGACAAGAAATGAGAAAACATAGGGGTAGCCAAAGATTTTGTGAACAAATCTACAGGTTGTTAACAAGGAGATAAAACAAGGCTGAACAAAACCGTACTTATATAAATTACGAACAAGATGACAATTTGTCTCCAAATGTTTAGTTCTCTCGTGGAATACATAATTTTTAGTAATATGAATGGCAATTTGATTATCACACCATAAAGAAATAGGCAAAGGTGCATCAATGTGAAAATCATGCAATAAAAAAGACAACCAATGTAAGTTACGATATTCAGCCTCTGTAGAAGATCGGGAAATAATGATTTGCTTCTTGGTCTTCCAAGATATCAAGGTAAAATCTAGAAAAATATAATATCCTATCAAAGAATGATGATTAAAAGGGAAAAAAAGCCCAATTTGCATTACGATAAGTAGTAAGAGAAAAAGTATTTTGTATAGGGAAAAATAAGCCTTTTGAAGGGGACTGCTTCAAATAACGAACTACATGGAGAGCAGTAGACCAATGCTTCTCAATTGGTTTTTGTATAAACTGACTAAGTTATTGAGTGGTGTAGGCAATATCAAGCTAAGTAAAACCAAGATAGAGCAAATGACCCACAAGTCGTCAATAATGATCAGGATCAGATAATAAAGGAGAATCTACAGCATCAAATCTGCAGTTTCTAGACAGAGGTGTGGCTGTAGTCTTGCACCCATGAAACCATAATCATGAAAAAAAATCTAAGACATACTCCTACTGATGCACATCAATGCTATAATCAAATCTGGCCAATTCTAAACCTAAGAAATATTTAGCAGTAACAACATCTTTGATGGTGAACTATTGGTGGAGGAAGGACTTAACATGAGCTATATCTGTTTCTAAGGTTCCAATCACTAAACCATCATCAATATAAAACATTAAAGTAAGATAAGCAACAAATTGGAGCTTAATAAAGAGGTATAGATCATGAGGAGACTATAAAAAAATGTAACTGTGCAGTTTGGAAATAAACTCATGATTTCATTTTCTAGAAGCTTGATTAATTCCATATAAGGACCTTTTGAGTTTACAAACTTGTTATGAACCAACTTTAAAATAACTCTCAGGGGGTAACATATATATTCTTCATCAATAGACTTATAAAGAAAGTCATTATTGATGTCAAGTTGATATAAAGGCCAATATTTGGCAGGTGTAAGAGCTAAAACAAGCCTCACAATGACCATTTTAGCAACTGGAGAAAAGCTATATTGAAAATCTATCCCTTCAACTTGATGATATCCTATAGCCACTAATCTAACTTTGCATCTTTCTATAGTACCATCAGGTCTGAGTTTCACTTTATAAACTCATTTAGAGCCAATGGCTCTTTTTCTTTCCAACAAATCAATAATCTCCCAAATGTTATTATTTTCCAAATTTTGGATTTCATCATCCATAACTTTGATCTAATTATGATCTATTATAGCTTGATTGTAAGAATTTGATTCCACCATTGATGATAGATTAGAAAGAAAAGATATATGTGTGGATGTAATATGTGGTGACAAAAGGAAAAGGTAAGTTAGAGGGGTAAGGGCTGATGTATGATGAGGAAGTCTAATTGGTAAATAAGTGACAACAATATTAACATTGGTCACAAAGTCATTGACCCACAGATTTATGTCTAACCTTTATGTTACGTCTAAGAGCAGAAATAATGGATGAACAGTGAGAATTAGCAGGGGAAACTTGTTCAGAAATTAGCATAGATGAATTATAGCATAGTAAGAAGAATTGATAGGTAAGGAAACAGACAATCATTGGAAATGGAACTAAATAAAGAAGAAGGAAGAATGTGAGCCAATTGTGTGATTTGAAAGGAAAAATATTTTCATAGAAAATATCATCCTTTGAATTGAAAATGGTATGAGTTTTTAAATCATAGAGCTTATAAGCCTTTTGATCAAAGGCATAACCAATAAAGATGGACTTAAAAGTTCTATGAGAAAATTTGTCTTTTGAGGGAAGGGTATTGGAAGCATAGCATAAACAACCAAAAATCCTTATGAACTAATGATCGGGTTCTCTTTGACACAAGATATGGTAAGGGGACTTCAACTGTAAAATTTCAGTTAGAAGTCGATTAATAATATAAGTGGTAGCTAGAATAGCATGACTTAAAAAAAATGCTTAAGTAAGCCTGATGGGAACATTAAAGCTTTAAAAACATTTAAGAGATATCTATGCTTACGCTCAACTACTCCATTTTATTGTAAAGTATAAGCACAAGTTCTTTGATGTAATATTCCTAAAAAAGAGAATAACAATTAACAGTTTTGGTTGGTAATCTCTGTCCTATTATCAATTCTAATAACCTTAACAGGAACTTGAAACTAAGTATGGACAAGGTGAAGGAAATTTTGTATAATGGTTATAGTTTGGTGTTTGTATTTGAATAATAATGTCCAAGTGGCCCTACTGAAATCATCAATAATGGTTAGAAAATAGTGAGCTCCACTAAGGGAAGCTTGTTTATAAGGACGCCACAAGTTTGTATGTACTAATTCAAAATAGGCCTTGGAACGTATACAACTTATGGGAAAACTAAGTGTATTCTATTTTGACATATGACAAACATCACAAAGGAAAGAAGAAACATGAATTTTTATTAAACTAGAATAATCATGTACATGTTTATATATAATTGCAGAAGGATGGCCCAATCTTTGGTGCAAAAAGTTCAATAGAAGTAGCTATATAACATTGAGTTAAATTATTAGAATGCTTATCTAATATAATGGAATACTAATGTATAGTATCGAAATAAAAAGAACTACGATCTAGAATGTATAAACCTGTAGTCACTTTTCCAATAGCCAGAACATAATTGGTCACAAGGTCCTATATTATATAAAATAAGGTATAAAAGGAAAATTTGGTATTGGTAGTCACAATGAGTTTATTGATAGATAAAAAGTTGTATTTAAAAGAAGGTACGTGCAAAGAAGAAGTAAGGATAATTCTAGGACTAAGTGTGATGTAGCCTATATGTTTCACAAATTTTATGTTACCATTAGGTAATTGAACAAGGGTACTCTTTTCAATAGGTTGAGGTTTAATAAAAAAAATTAAAAGAGCTATACATGTGATTAGATGTTCCTAAATCAACTATATGTTTGCTAGTTTTAGTTAAATTGCAAGTAGATAGGTCGTAACTTATAATATAACTGATATCGATCCCACAAAGATTAATTCTAGACACCTAACAATCTGAATTGTACTTTGTTTAAGAAAAAAAATATAGAAACTTAAAATTAAACTAAACTAATGAAACTTGAATGACTGTAAATGTAGAAGAAAGAGAAATAAGATGATTCTCAATAGTGGAGACTTAAGGTTTGTTCTATCCTTATTTATCTGCCTTTTACCCTATTGATTTAATTGTATTTGATCGTAGATATCCTATGGTTTGATTACCCTCTCTCGAGGTCTAATAAATTAATCCCAATTGAAATACTTAAGAGCTAAATTATAATCTCTCAAATCACAATACTACTCCTAAACAATGCAATTAGATTTAATTTCTAAACAATGCGATTAGATTTAAAGCAATCCTAAGGGCAATTAACAAATAATTAAGATCTCTCTTCAATCACTTATTAATCATTTAATTGTAGATCTGTTAAGCTATCAACTCTCATTGTGTCCCTTAATTCAAATAAACCAAAATAATCTCTTAATTCGAATTAATTATAAGTTTAATAATTAATACAAACAACTATGCTTTAAATCAATATAGTAAAATTCGGATAAACAATTCAAGAACAATCCCTAAAATAGATTTAGCAATCCATAATCATATTTAAACAAATAATATTTAGATTAAACATCAAAAGGGAAGTAAAAGAAAGATAAACTAATGAAGATGATGAAATCCCCTTTACTTGAAAATCTGGACAATACTTTGTTGAATCTTGATTTTCCTCGTTGATCTTAAGTCTCATAACGTTTTTCTCTCCCTAAAACCCTCTATTTTTGTCTTGGATGTGTCTTAGGGTCAGAATAGTGGTTTTTAGGGTTCCTTACATCTTCTTTAGTCCAAAAAATCATAAAACATGTCTTGCACACATTATGTCTCGTCATCCTGCCAGATTAGCTTTTCTAATTTTGACCTCTGTTCAGTATTTTTGTTATATCTTTATCTACAGACCTTAAAATGTCATGAAATTTGATATATTAGTTCCTCACATGTTTTTCTAGCATTTTGTAAAATTTCATAAGATTTGAAACTCTATAAGTGCACCTAATACCTTCTAAAATTCATCTATACCAAATTTGGTGCTACCTTGAGTTTCATTTGTTACTTGGGCATCCAAACATTAAATTGCATCAACCCATTCCTCAACTAAGCTCATATTTTTCCATCAAACACTAAGCAACACAAAGAAATAATCAAACACCTAAAAGATGATGAAAAGGATGCAAAAGTTCCTACTAACTAAGTTTAAAACATACAAACAACACTTAAAATACTTAAAAACAATCTAGAAATATAGTCTAAAGCACACTTATTAGTATCCAAGTACCTTGTTCAATACGATCAAGTGAACTAAAGGCATTAATTAAAGAACTACTTGTAAAATCCTAGAGATGAGTAAAGTTAATTTTGGTATCATTACCTATACCCCTTGACTTGCCCTTCCCTTTAATATACATCTTAATTCCTTACTAGATCATGTTGGCAACATTTGTCTTCTAGTCCACTGCCTATTCATCACTACTCAGAGGTAGCTCTAACATATTGGCATATAACCGAATAGGTTCAGACCCTTTATTGTCCTTAGCTCCTTTATACCAGTTTGAATACCCATGGAGTTTAAAACAAGTCTCCCTGGTGTGTCTCTTTATTTTACAGAACTCATAAAACAAGTCATCCTTGTTCACTTGCTTCCTATTACTACCTTTCTTAGCAGACCTATTTCCATGATTAGGTTGATCTCTTACTACCATTGCAACCTTAATACCGTCTAAAAATGTCATATTTACCTCTCTCTATTTTTCATCTCTTAAAACCATGGAATAATCCTGATTAATGCTAGGTAGTGGATTCAATACTAGGATTTTGTTCCTTACAACATCATAACAAATCATTCAACCTCATGAGGGATTACATGAGCTTGTCATTAGAATCTAATTCAATCATCAATTTCGCTGCACCACATTCACATTTTGGAACCAGAGCTAGACATCCTAACTCATCCTACAAACTCTTAAAGAGGAGTTATATATTCGGTGATTAAAGCTCCATATATACGAGGGTCAACCAAGCAGAGTTCGATCAACGGAATGGCGACCATCGGTTGACCAAATAAAGGTCAGTCGATCGAATGTCAAGCATCAATCGACCAAATGAAGGTCAGTCGACTGAATAATTCGTAATTAATTTTCAGTCGACCGCATAGAAGGATTGGTCAACTGAATGAGACCGTAAGGAAGAATTTATCAAATGAATGGTGAAAGTCGGTTGACCGATACCCGCCGTATACTCTCTTATGCATAGTGTTTCATTTAAATCACGCATAAATCATTAAGGAAATGATGGCGCACAACTTATTAAGCCCTAACGTAGCCTCCAGACTACTATAAAAGCTAAAAGAAACACATAAAAAAGGGGGTCAACAGACTAGAGAAAAAGAGTCGGGGAAGTCATGACAAAGAGTAGAGAAGCATTCCTTAGGCAACTTTCCACCGTTTTAGCTAGGTTTAGATTAGTTTTTATTTTCATTTTGGTTTCATCTAGCATTTGCTAGTAGATTGAAGTCTGACAGCGTGTAGTAGGTTTCAAAGAGGAGATTTCAATTAGATTGGACCAAGATTTGGTTGTAATTCTTTCTCTTTTGCACTCTTTTGTATGAACTCTTATTTTTCGTCAATGAACATGTGTTTTATTGTTATATTCTTGTTTCTATTGATGAATTTATGTGCTTAAATGCTTAGTTAGGGTTAGGATTTGAATGGGTTTATGTTTGTTGGAGAAATTTTACCTAGTTAAAGTGCTTAATTCATAATCTTGTTTTGATTAGCCATCTTAGTAGGATTATTAGATAATTAAAGGACCTTAACCATAGGCTTTTAATTGTTGGAATATTAATTAAGTAATGCAATGGAAATTAGGTGTGGACCAAACCTTAAGGTCTTTTGTGATAGTTCCTAGGATTAACGAACTTAATTCTAGGCGTCTTGATATTAATGCCTTCCAATTTGTCTGTTGGATCAAGATAGATGCATAGAGTTTAGGAGAGAAAAGGTGTTTCCATGACCATTAGTTGTGTCTTGTATTTGTGATGTATACCTTAAATTTGTCTAATGAAATGTGTTTCGTGTGTGTTAAATCCATTGCAATCCGAAAACTAGCCAATTTATCAATTGTCACACTCCTTTCCTTTAGCTTATTTTTAGATTGCACCATATTGGTTTATGTTTTTGTTTGTTTCTTTTTTTTTCCTCTTAATCAACCATCTTAGAGTTGTGTAAATAATCTTACATTAATTAATCTAATATTACGCTCAGATTTCTAGGGAGAAAAGATACTTGGGGTTTACTCTATTTTATACTACTTGTTGACAATGTATGCTTGCCTTTGATTGGTCTAAGATTAAATTGATCAGAATTATAAGTTGTTTAGACTGCAACAATATGATAATGCAATCAACACGGTACCACTGATTAAAGTCAACTAAAGCTTCATCTAGTTTTGAACATTTTCTGTTTATAAACCCGAACTTCACTTTGGCACCCAATATAATCTTTCTTTACCGCTCTACTCTAGGCCAAATAATTGTTATTGTTCAACATAATTGTGACTAAGATCAACCCTGGATGATTAAAGCTTTGGAGGTATAACAGATTTTCATCACCACAATACCGCGTCTCACCTTCGCCTTCAAATTACCTAGCAGTTGGACCTTGCACACTGTTTGCTATAGTGATACTCAGTAAGATCTCGATAATGACGACGACTCCGAAGACTTACTCAAGTCAGATCAGAACCCACTCTTCAAACTCGCTTTGACATCATGAACTAATTTAGGGCACAAAAATATTAATTGATGTTCTGTTCTTTTATTCAATAGAATCCTCTCAAAGTCTCAAGTTTTTGTACAAAGTTCTTTATATACAAGAGAACTAAAAAGACAAAAAAGTCCTAACACAAGAGCAAAAATAATAGCGACTCTACCAAAATACATTACACAGAAGCAGATACATTACATAATACAATAGCAAATACATTACAAAATATGCTACAAAAACATACTCTAGTCCATTTCAAGTTTCCTTCTCCTATTTTATTATTTTCCTTTTTCCATAAAAAAACTTGCACATAAAAGAAAGAAAATGTGCTCATTTGTCTTTAAATTAAAAAACAAAGTTTTTATTAATGATGTGATACTATTGCAAAACTTAGTATTCTATAAAACTTAATCGAAACTAAAAATTGAAAGTATTATATTAAGATTGTAGTTAGAATTTTTTAAAGATAAATACATCTTTCATATTATCATAATTCCAATCCAACTTTCCAACTTCCCTCCCTCTACAAATTTAGGAAGCTAAAAGATTTATACTAATTACATTATATTTTTACTAAATTGAAAAAGGGTAACTTCTATTATTAATTAAATTTAATATAAACAATCATCTTGCTTTTCCAATTTATCTACAAATTGTTTGCTGTCGTCAAACATTTATTTGGATACATAGCTTGCTCCAATCAATTGAAAGTTTATATTTGTGTGTGGTCACTCATCGTACCAAACGTCTGTCCTTAATTTAAAGGTAATACTTATAAGGACTAAAACACAAATGTTTTAGTAAGTTATTATATTTTGACTCATCACTATTAATATTTTTATGGAATATTTATAATTTTGTAAATTAAAAGTAAAGTTTATGAAGAGTGAATCTGCATATCTAGATGTTAATACGGGAGAGGATTAGCCCCTAGCCATTGCTAGGTGACAAAGTCTAACCTAGACAAATTGAAGTAACGTACACCAAATTGCAATGACGCAAGGAATGAAAGGCGAGTATATTTAGTTTAAAATAAAAAAGAAAACACAATCTATATATATATATATATATATAGATAATGTTGGCAGTGTCTAAATTGCTATGTGACCACGAAAGAAAGAATGTGATCATAGAATTGATAAAAGCAAGCATGTAACAGTGCATCACGAAAAATGTACTTTTATCATTCGAAATTTTGGAACAAAAGACAACATACGATGAACTGTAAGTCTGTAACCCTATCCAAGGCGTCTTGCTTCTTCCACATGTATCCTACCCACCCAAAATGTGGCCATGAAACGTCCAACCTTTTGATATGAAATGCGACGGCTTAAACAAACTCCATTTTTACGCACTAAAAAAATATATAATAATGTTCTCACGCCACACGGAGACGCTTGTTTGTATACCAAGTACAACCCTTCAAAAGGTGTGCTCTTTTAAGACCCACCAGAACAGACCATAATACCCGTTAGCTTTGCTTTCTTTTTTCTAATAAGTTTTTCATTTTCTTTCATAACACAGACACATTTGAAAGCCACGCTTGGTCTGTTCTCTAATATTATGTATTCGTTGGTTCACTTCCCACATTTCTCTCTGTCATCCTGGGAAAGCTGTCTGCATTAGCTTTTCTCGGCACTTCTGCGTTAACTCTTTAAGCGCATATGCACCAAAGCTTTTGGCTTTGGCTGTCTTTGTATGTTATGTGAGAGTGTATTCACGAGAAGGAGAGGGAAAACGGTGAAACTTTGGATCTTTGGAAGGTTATAACGTTAACAATGGAGTGTGTGAAGTGGATGGCTTGTTCTAAGTGGGTCCTGCTGGTGGCGGCTGTGGTTGTGGCTTACAGGGCTTCGTTTTCAGTTGCTCTCACCGATCCTCTTGATGGTAAAGTCTTCTTTTCCGCATTTGGCAGAAGGTTTTGAATTTCTCTTTTTGGCCTGTTTTTCTAGTGTAGTACTTCGTTTTTATGCCGTGTTTTCATTACTGTGTTCCGATATTTGGTTTGGATGATACTTGGGATGTTTCAAGATTGCTTCTTTTTTTTTTTTAATAGCCGTTGGCTGTTTCTAAAAGTAATAATTTCAGTTTCATATATATGATATTAATGAGTGCTTTGATCTCGTCAGTTGCGGCAATGAATAGCTTGTGCTTGTCTCTGAATTTCCCGCCCTTAAGTAGGTGGGTGCCTGCTGGAGGAGACCCTTGTGGCGAACAATGGCAGGGCGTCACTTGCGTCTTCTCAAACATAACAGAGTTGTATGCGTTGATTTCTTTTTTGATTTTGATATCTTTGGTTTTATTCATGATCCTTTCTTACTACTTTTCCCACCTATACAGAAACTTAAACGGCCTGAATTTGGGAGGAACTGTGGCAACAGGCTTGCCCCTCTTCAATTCTATCCTAAAACTGTGAGTGAGAACTTATTTCACCACTCAATGAGCTCCTGGAACTGAATTTATAGTGCTTAGTTTGGTTAGAGTACTCGGGTTAAAAAATGTTCCAGACTTGAGTTTCTTTTTTTTTTTTTTTTTTTTTTTTTGTG
>JAOXYD010000002.1:19218316-19236769 GCA_028565735.1 Pinacopodium congolense | reverse complement strand
TAGTTTAGAATATTTAGTCTAAATATTATCAATTTCAAAAAATTTTAACTAAAAACTAAATTAAATATTTTTAAATGTCATTTTTTACGAATAAAAAAATGTATAAATAAATATAATTTATATTTTTAAAATTTTAAAATTTTAAATAAATTTAAATTAAAAATAAATAAATTATAACTTTAAATATTATAAATAATTACTATTTGATAATTGATAATCACAGATCTAGTGTGTATAGATATATATATATATATCTCGTGACTCTGAAACTGTTAAACACAGGCCACCAACCTCTTCTCTTTTTTTTTTTTCTTTTCCTTCAACGATAAACAACTCCAGCGCATGTTTTTCTGCTAAAACATTCCTTCTTTGATTGTAATAATAATAATAATTAATTAATTATTATTAAGAGTTAGGACCCCACCTCAGACAAATTCCTTTCAACAGTCTATCTCCTTTCTGTTTATTCCATTCTTTACTTCCACCTTTTGACCGGTTCATCATTTCTTACAAAAAACAATTTTTGTTTAAATGTGACTGGCTAAGGTTACTGTAGGATATTTATTTCTTACCCTACTCTGGTGTGTCTTCAAATACTTGTATAATCCCAGAAGCACTTGGCTAGCCCCTATTATTTTACTACTGGAAGGAACCAGTTTTTGGTGGGACTTAGCTTTCTTAAATTTTCAATCAAGGGAGGATTTGTTTGGTTATACCATAAATCGGTTTTAACTAAACTAAATTTCTAAGCAAATGTCGCCAAAAATTTATGCCATGTTTCCTACTTAATCTCTTTTTTAAGTTATAAAGTACAAAATATGAGAACCTTATAATTTAAGGAATTTTTCTTTAACCTATATTCCTTTCCTCGTCCCAAGATTAATAATACCCCAATAGTAATAATAATACACAAGTCGTTTTCATTTCACCGATCCAAATGAGCCAAGGAACAACGAAGGGTAGGTACAAAAGTAACACACTTGATTCCAAAAGACTTTTTGGTTGAAATAAAATCAACCTCAAAAAGAGGAAAATAATATATACCACAAGATTATAAAATGTCCATGATAATGACATCTATGTTAATAAAAAAAATGCTTAAATGGTAAAATGAGGAGAAAGTAAAGTATTAAGGCAGGGAAGTGGATCGATCAAATCTGAATCAGACTCTCTCTCTCTCTGTCTTTCTGTTTGTTGAAATCATTTTCTTCTTTTTATATTTAAGAGACAAGAACGCGTCTAAATAGGAATAATGTTTATTAATAAGGGAATATTAGCTTAGAGATCAAAGGAAATTAAATCAAGTGTCCAGACTATCGCGACGGTGGCGCTACTGGTGGTTGTCGTAGTTGTGGCGGTGGACAACCAATAGAGACTGACGGAACTGGATGTACCGGAAGTTTAAGAGCAAACTATCCTAATTCGCCGTGCGTCAAGTGAAGTTGTTCGTAAGAAGAGGGGCGGTTTTCTTGGATCTCTCTCGTCATAAAGAATGGCAGCCAAGCGTGGTTATAAGCTCCGTATCCTTTATTCACTATCTGGAACCGTGCCTGTTTTTTTGCTTCAGCATAACATTTCAAGCTTGTTTTTTTTCTCTTTCAGCTTTTGTACTTTGAATCTGGTGGTGATAGGTGTGGAAATGAGAACGTTAGAAGTTTTGAAGCTTCTATATTCTTGTTGTTTTTTTAAAATGAAAATTGAACCCTGTTTGCAACCTGTTTTTTCTTTGACTGAAATGAAAACAAGAGGAATTTGTGGCGCATTCTACTAATGTTAGATGCCTCAGTATTGGGAAAAAGGCCTGCAGACTGCTTATCAGCGGTGGTGATGATCACAAAGTCAACCTCTGGGCAATTGGCAAACCCACTTCCTTAATGGTCTGTTCCATGCTCTTCTTTGGAGTGTTGTACTTTTGAGTACTTTTAGCTATAATTTAGTTTATGCTGTTTTATTTGCCTTAAAGTGTACTTATATCCTTACCGCAAGTGATTTTCATCTATCTGTCATTTGTACTTTATGGTTTTGTCAATAATCTTGTTGAAACTTTCTCTTTATTGATTCATAATCGAAAAACTATATTAGATACTTCGTGATTTTATAGGCCCACTAATTGCCGTGTAGTCACTTGCCATGAGGCATAATTTCCATGAGATAATGTTTCAATTGATGTTTGACGTGCAGAGCTTGTGTGGTCATACAAGTCCAGTTGAATCTGTAGCTTTCGATGCAGCTGAGGTTTTGGTACTCTCTGGAGCTTCCACAGGTGCTATTAAGCTGTGGGATTTGGAAGAAGCAAAGAGTATGTTGGTTAATAGTAGATGTTTCTTATGGAATTTTCTTGGCTGGATAGGGAATAATGCCCTTGTTTTGCCACAAAATATTCTTGAAAGATTTCTAATCTACTTGTTATTGACCTTGAAGTTTAGTGGTTCGCACTCTCACTGGACATAAATCAAATTCTACCGCTGTTGAATTCCATCCATTTGGAGAATTTTTCGCATCAGGTTCAACAGATACAAATTTGAGAATCTGGGATATTAGGAAGAAGGGATGCATTCACACATATAAGGGACACACTCAGGGAATTAGTACTATCAAATTCACTCCTGATGGACGCTGGGTAGTATCGGGTGGATATGATAATGTTGTAAAGGTAGTGAGATGAGACTGTGATATGAAAAAAATTTCAATATACTTAAATTGCCACTCCTCCATTGAATTTTGTCCATTCTTGTCTCGTAGGTGTGGGATCTTACTGCTGGAAAGCTTTTACATGATTTTAAGTTCCATGAAGGGCATATTAGATCCATAGACTTCCACCCCCTGGAGTTTCTCCTGGCCACAAGTGAGTTGGGAAATCCATTATCCTCTGTGAAAGCCAATAAAATCATTAATCAGAAGTTTTCTGTTTAATTTGATGTTTGGTCATTGTTGTTTGCTCAATTTATTTGTTCATGTATACTTTATGGCATATGTCACTAATGGGAATTAGAAGCTACAAATAAAATTCAAATTGTACTTGTGATTCACTAGTTCATTTATGAATTCTAATGAAAGGAATGTAATTGAAAATGAGGAAGTTAACGGCTTTTGATTCTGCCCTAGTTTGATCTTTACCTAGAAGTGGATATACGAAACTAGGAATGAAATTAAGAAATGAGAATGACCATGATACTTATCCTTGGTATCCTAATGAATTTCTCTTTGCCACTTCTCTTGGCTCTTTGAAGCATTCCACATCACATCTACTCCCTGCATCTTCCTTTCACTATTATTTGACTTTATTTCTTGCAAAATTATTGTCCAGGCTCAGCAGACAAAACTGTGAAATTTTGGGATTTGGAAACCTTTGAACTGATTGGATCAGCCATACCTGAGGTATCTAAGCTTTTGCTTACTCTAAAAATAAACTTGGAAGTTTTCCGTTTGAATTTACTCAATTTCTATATTGATCTTACTTTTACCTGTCTAAACTTTTAAAGAGAAGAGTAAAAACTAATTAGTAATGACCAGGCCGTCATATTTTAATCTTAGAAGATTAGCATGTTTAATTGGAATTAAGAGATGAATGTTTATCCATTTTTATTTTTATCTTTTTAACATTCCTTTTTTCTTATTGTATTCTATAAGTTCGGAGGAGGGGCTTTCTATATATCCTGATACTCTAGTTTCCATTCCTTATTGTTAACTGTTAAATTTGTGTGATCCATTTTCTAAAGCACTATTTCTGCTCCTTCCAGGCTACTGGAGTACGCTCAATTACCTTTCATCCTGATGGGAGGACATTATTTTGTGGATTAGACGACAGTCTGAAGGTTTTTCAGTGATTGAACTTTGCTAACGTATTTGCCACAAGATATAGGTTTGATAAATGTTCCCAAACTGTAGATTTATTCTTGGGAGCCTGTCATTTGCCATGATGCTGTAGACATTGGGTGGTCAACGCTTGGTGATATCTGCATTAATGAAGGAAAAGTTTTGGGTTGCTCATACTATCGAAACTCTGTGGGGGTTTGGGTGGCAGATATAAAGGTCGCTTTATTTCTTTGCTTTCTGTCTCCAAATTTTGAGAGTATTTAATGGTTGACTGATGTATGCTTCAATTGTATCACTTACCGTTGAAAGTCGTCCTTCAGCTTATTGAGCCATACAAAGCTGGTTTCATGTGTGAAGAAATTGACTCTAGAGAGCAGAATTTTAGCACCCCCAGAAGTCAATCTCCAAATGAAATAGAGAGTTGTGCAAGATCGACTGAAGCTTTGCACTCAAGATCTCCTGATTACAAGACGAAAGAGATCAAGAACATATACGTGGACTGTAAGTTTACCATTTTGTTGATTTATCATCAAGAAACTTATTACTTTCTGTGGCATTGTTATCATTCTTAAAACCTCATTTATGATTGCATTTGCTGTTGAATTTTTCTTCATTCACAAACTTGGCTGCTTCTTTACGTTTTGTAATGCAATTTAACTATACTTAATGTTGGTTTGATAAACCTGTTAACAATCACTCTGCTTATATGGATCCTGAC
This sequence comes from Pinacopodium congolense, assembly GCA_028565735.1. Taxonomy (NCBI): domain Eukaryota; kingdom Viridiplantae; phylum Streptophyta; class Magnoliopsida; order Malpighiales; family Erythroxylaceae; genus Pinacopodium; species Pinacopodium congolense. The sequence goes on along the minus strand of JAOXYD010000002.1, from coordinate 19,232,235 downwards.
AATGTTAAACATAGACAAGTAAACTGCTTGTACTAAAGGTGTGGTGATCTTTCCCAACCTTAGATGGATTCTTGATACCTTGTATCTTCCAATTTTTTAAATATTTATGTGTGGATTTAATGGATTTTGAATGTGTGAAACATCAACATCTTTTAATGCCAGCTCAATTTATCTCTGCTCCATGTTTATGAGTAGGCACTGGCTTTTGATTGGTTAGATTAAATCACATGCCTAGCACATGATACTATTTATTTAGGAAAGGATAGCTGATTGAAATACCATCATCTCCCATAGGCATTATATGATGCATGCTTGCACTCCTTTCTTGTCTGCACATCTTACTAATGTGCTATTCTATCTTTTATGCAAAGCCACTGGTGGAAACCCTGTTAAAGCACAAAGAATTGGATCTTTGAGTTCTTTGAAAGTAGTCCACACATTGGATTCAAAGGAAAAATCTAATTCACCGACAGACAAGCAGAGTCCTACAGTTGGATTGAATTCTAAAACAAGTGGGAGAGCACTCAACAAATCATTTGCTGTACCAACTGTTGTCCCTCCTGTTGAAAAGGACCCTTTGAATTCTGGGAGGGAAGCAATTACCTTTCTAAGAACAAAACCTGGCATGTTGCTGAGACCAACTCATGTCCGGAGGCTATCAAATACTAAAAACGATGTGGACAAGCTGCCAGAATCTGCAATCTTCAGCAATGCAATGCAAGAGAAAGAGTGTACTGTTGATGTGAACTTGCAAAACCCTACTGTACCAGAATGTGGAGATCAAAAATCCTGTGAGGAAAGGAGTTATAATATCAACATTGTTGCAGAAAAGTTTGAAAAAGTTCTATCACCAGTTATTACCTCTAAGCAAGATAACTGTAAGTCTTAACATGTGGCATTATGATGTCTAAATATTCAGCTCTTGTTTTTTGGGAAAAAACATTAGTCCTTTCTTTCTTATCATCTCCTTTCTCCCCTGTTTTCCCTGGAATTTACCTGGTCAACATATTGCCATCTCTTCCCACTCTCCTGAGTAATTTGGTTCATGTCTCGGAATCCATTCTCTGTTCTGCTTTTGGTTCACTATAATTCATGTAAAGAGTAAGTTGAAACTATATTGCAAGCTTAAAATTTAGGTTTCGTTTGGTTCAGCTTCCCATTTCTGTTTTTTGATTTTTTTTGGGTATATTTTCATTGATTTTTGTGTTTGTTTTTCGGTTTTTGTACTTTTTCTTTTGTTCCTGTTTTCGGTTTTTTTACTGTTTTTTTTTGTTCTTGTGTTGTTTTTTTTATTTCTGTGCTTTTTTCGGTTTCCATATTTAGAAAAATAGAAACAGAAAACAAATATCAAAATCATAAACAAACAAGCCCTAAACCATTTGTTTTTGTTTTTGTGGAGAGTATGTCAGTTTCTTGAAATTTTTCAATAATCTTGCTTTCATCATGCATGTTACTGCATGAAGAATTTTTTAAATATCTATCATGTGTACTATCCTTTGCTTTGATCTTACTACAATTATATTAGCCATTATTCTAGGTGATCCACTAATTGTGAACTTTTTGACAAATTTGAGGCATGACTCTCTTCCAACATCTACAATTTGACTACCTCAACGTGTCCTTCACCCCACCAAATCTCGTCTTTCTCCCAGTTGTTTTCTTAAGTTGCAATCACCTAATATACTTGTATGATTTTTTTGACATTAATTTCTGGTAACAATAAATTCTCTTGTTCTTCAGGCGATAAATCTGTGGATGACAGTAAAGGGATCACTTCTGTAAAAGTTGTCAACGGAGGTTTGTTAGCATGCTGTATGTGATTTTAAGGTATACTGGCTACCCGTAAAAATTATCAATTTTAAGTTCCTTCTTGCAGTTGCAGTTGTGGCAGGCAGGACCCGTACTCTGGTTGAGAGGTTTGAAAGACGAGAGAAATTCAGCAATGAGCATCAAGCCTTAACTGGCACTCCTCAAGCTGTAGTTGACACAAATATGATGCCTATTGTTGCAACTGATGTGACCCCTCAAATCATTTTTCCAGCTGACAGAAAAGCCAGCCTGGAATCTAATAAGACTCGTCATATCAATGAAGAAAAGGAAAGAACATTAGCCACAGCGAGCCCTTCTACCACACCTTTGGCTAATACCAGTCCCACTTTAGCATCTGATAAGACTTCTCATGTTATATCTGAAATGGATGGGATGCCTGTTATTCCAATCTCTGATGTTACGCCTGAAACTAACCGGAAGCCTTCGTCAACATCTATCGTGGTCTCTAGCACTTTACCTGAAATAGATAGAATATCCCAGCAGCCCCTATTGGTATTATCTTTTTTTAATGAAAATTTTGTATGGTCTAAAGATAGAAAAATGTGGCCTTCTAATTTTGAATGTTTGTTTTGTGTTCAATACAGCGTGTATTAAGAACTGTGAAATATGAAGTTAAAGATTAACCATTTCGAGTAGTGTCAGATTTCCATTCTTGTTGACTCTCTCCCATAAGATATTAGGTCCTTGAGAAATCTGTATGATGTTTCTTTATTGACTACTAGGATCATTCTTACAATCACGTCAAGGATATTCTGAGGAACCTCCTACTTGCTGACCTCAACTCGCATGAATATACCTGTTCCTGTTACTTGTAATTTATGTCAAGTTATTAGTTCTGGCTATTGTCAAGAAAAGTGAATTTTCTTTTTCTGATGCCAGAAGGAAGATCCTCAGATTTGGCAGGAGCCAGCATGTGCCAATAGTAGAGATATTAGTGAAGATCTGATGCAAATTCATGATGTATTCTTGAGTGCCCTAAAGTCCCGGTTGACAAAAGTGCAGGTAAAATTACAGCTAGTTATCCTCAGCTATATCTCTGGATGATGCTGTGCATGCATCTTTCTTTTTTCTGCGTAGTCTCTATCCTTGGTGTAGAAAACAGAAGTGTTCTGTATTATTTTGCACACTTTGTACAGTTATTCCAATACATATTTATACTGATAAAATGGTAACGTTCAACATTTAATAAAGCCTCTATATCTGTAACAGATGTGATATTGTATCTCTTACATATCCACACAATCAATAACTGTAACTATATAAGTACTAGAATTATAATCTGTAAAAGTTAGAGATTCCCTTTTCCTTCAATTTAAGGCGATTAGTTGACCCCTGACTAGGTAAATAGTTGCCTTATGGTGAAGTATATGCTATTATCTGAAACTTCGATGTATATGTTGGGGACAATTTTGTGCATATTTCAGTTTTTTCTCACTTTTTCTTATAGGATCTCTGCCTGCTCGTTGGTATGAGTAATTATGTTGTGATTCTGCAGGTTGTCAGACACTTTTGGGACCGAAATGACATGAAAGGTGCTATTAATGCCATGGGGAAATTGCGAGATCATTCTGTGGGTATTTATAATAGAGCATATCCTCTGTTTCTTATTTTTCAATTAACTACCAAAATCACTTCTAGCTATCTTTATCTGATTTTTCTGGTGTCAAACCATCCGTGAACAGGTACAAGCAGATGTTATTGGTGTTCTCATGGAAAAAATGGATATTCTCAGCTTAGATTTATTTTCTTGCTTGCTTCCTGTGCTTGTGGGCTTATTAGATAGCACGTTGGAAAGGTAATTGTTGTTGAAGCACAGTTAAACATTTTCCTTGCAGATTCACCCAAAAGAATTGCAAAAGGCCTGTATGTCCTTATAGTTATCAATTTGACATTACTCTAGATCTAGACTGAAATAGGTCAATGTATCAATCTGCATTTCAAATGACAGACTTTAGGTTTTCAGAATCATTCAACTTTCGCTGTAATCTTGTAGGTATGCAAAGGTCTCACTGGAGATGCTGCTGAAGTTTGTGGCAGTGTTTGGCCCAGTAATACACGCAGCTGTTTCAGCACCTCCTTCTGTTGGGGTTGATCTTCATGCAGAACAAAGGTGGCTTTAGTCGACATTTCATAGATGTTGTTTTAGTTCAAGTTATTTTGCATGGCAAACTTAACAGTTAATTGTAATTCGATTTTGTAGATTGGAATGCTGCAAACAGTGCTTTATGCAGCTGCAAAAGATTCAGCGACTTCTCCCAGCCCTTGTCAGGCAAGCGTCCTGTCTCAAATAACTTACTTCTTTTCTTCCCATTATTTGGAGGTTAACCTTAACAAATTCTTTTGCAAGTTGATGTGAAGTTAATGTGAGAATACCTTATTGTTTTGCTGCAGGAGGGGTGGCTTGTTGGCAAAATGTGCTCATGAATTAAATTTAGTTCTTCAGCAGTCTCAATAGGTGCTCCTGCTGCAAGTTCAAGGAAAATGCCTTCGCTCATATCACCTGACAGAAGCATCTGTAACATAATGCTGTAGTTACAAACTGCATATTGCTTGTTCCTTTGCCGAAAATTTGATGTTTCGGTCAGAATTTTTGCTGTGAGTACCGGCTTTCCAAATAACAGGAGTTATTTAGCTTGGAAAGTTGTGTCAAATGTGATTACCTGAATGCTTCTTGTAGCTCCTGAGGGGGGAAAAGAGTCCCCCTTGGGAGGAGGATTTTGATTCTAAGTAGCCGGATCAAATGAAATGTAATTAAAGCCAATTGATGTGTACACCAAATTATGTTATATCCAGTGAAACTGTATTTCCTCTTTCAGTTCAATCTGCTTTTTTTTTTTTTCCAACGGATCCAGGCTTACTAAATGTGCATGGTCAATGAGGAATGCCATTGAGAATTTGGTTGTATGAAAACAACTCTTTTGAATTTTAGTTGGGTAAAATGTGTTATTATCAATGAGACTGTGTGGACGTATGGAAAGAGGCTCACGTGGTCCGCCAACATCCTCAACTTCTCATTAGTGGATAACTAAAACAGCATCCATCAATTATTTTGTAATTATGAATTTAGAAAGCTATCATCATTTCGTAAAGTCACAATTCGTTCCTGGGAAAAGAAGAAAGCCATCAAGTGCGTTCACTTACAAGTGGCTGGCTGGCTGGCTGCATGCCATGTGGCAAAGTTTCGACTTTTCGATTTACCTAAAGTCTGGACTAGGTCATATAATAATAATAATTAAATATTATTATAATACATTATTAAATATATATAATTATTTCAATATATCTATGGTCGGTCATGTAGTGTGATCTTTAACTTCTACTTTTCACTTCTTTTTTTTCTTTTTTTTTTACATTAATTTAATTTTGTTGATCCTTTTATAAGGAAAAAAATCCAAGTAAAATCTTAAGGTTATCACGTATATACAGATTAGATTTTATCATTTTAAAATATTCAATTATAATTATAATATTTCTTAAACGTTTAAAAATAATCGTAAACTTTCAAAAACTAATGATTTCTATTATCTTTAGTCGTTATGTACTATGTGATGATGGCACATTCTGATTGATTAAAAAATGAGTTGGATCCCACTTAACTATCACGTGGACATGATTGATCCTACATGCTACGAAAACAACCGTATTGCATAATTGTTTTTGAAAAAGTGTGGGACTCACTTTTGCCACATGTTACATACGTGTTTTATGGATTCCTTTCAATCAATCAGAGCATGTCACTTAGAGGCTTACATGGCGAGCTCTGATCTATTTTATTTTAACGAAATGACGTCATTTATATCTAAACAAAATGGTGTCATTTAAAAGTTTTTATTCTTTGTTTACAAACATATAAACCAGCGTCATATGTTTGAGTTGGATTTCATTTGCTGAAAGCGATGCCATATTATCTTAATCAAGCCCTTCATCCTCTTCCTCCCCCTTTTTTCTCTTCCCTTCCTATTTTGTTGTGAAAGCCCATCATCTTGCACTCTACATTTACTTATGAAGAGTGAAATTTTGTAAAGGTTTGGATAATTTCCAAAACTTTTGGTCCTTTATTCATTATTCCTTTCATATTTTGGTGCTATATTATTGTTATTATTTGTGTGTTTTTTGGTTTAAAAAATGGATGAAGAACATATGACCCCACCTTTCTTAGTTTTAGGTATCTCTGTGAAGGGTTTTAAAGCAGAACCTCACCTCTACTCTCTCCTCTATCTCCCCGTGTGTCATTCTTTTTATATCTACAATGTCTTCTTTTATGGGATTGTTTGTGGGTTTTATTTTGGTGGGTTCGATTGCATTATTTTAGTTCTTAGCATTGTGACTATGCTATTGAATTTTGGTTTTTAACAAAGTTTGCTACTTTAGCATAGGCATTCAACTTTTAGGATTGTTATTCAATTGATTTTTTAAGTCATAATTTCTTATTGGAATAGTCCAAAAATTTTTGATGTAGTTACTCATAACAAATAGAAGGACGAAAGTTGCTTTAAAATGTTATTTTGTGCTTGTTTGCATGTTTGAGCGCCTTTGTGTGAATTCTCAATATTCCTTATCAATATTAACATTTTAATACTTAGAATCCAATTTAGGCTATTAGAGATCGAATTAGTAAGTCATGTTCTATATGTAAATGCCCATTTGGTAAATCTTTGGTTTCTACCTTTGAATTCCTTTTTCGAATGACTAGCAAAGATCAAAATCTTATTCTTACTCCCTAATGTCATTAGTTTTTGCCTTTTTAAAGAGCTGCAAGACTATTTTTTCCCTCTAGTTAATAGTTTTTGAAAAACAACTTATTTCAGATGAGCTAATGATCTAAGCCTTTATGTTTCCTTTACCTTGGTCTAGTTAGTGAAAAGGGGTTCTAATGCTTGAAACAAGTAAGTAGATATTAATGGTAATGGTAATGGTAATAGCTATCACTTGAATGGCGAGCAGTCCCTTTTAACTCACTTTCTTACTTCCAAAATCATCACATATAGTAACTTATTGCTTCTCAAGTGAAGGTTACCTGGATATAAAGCACGTTTAGACTAAATGCAATGCTTGCTTGTTTCATGTGTGGCTTTTGGTTATTTCATGTGCATTTTGTCAAACTGGAGCATATTGAGAACATATAAGTTCCCTTTTAACTAGTTTTCTTACTTTCAAAATCATCACATATAGCAACTTATGGCTTCTTAAGTGAAGGTTACCTGCATATAAAGCAAGTTTAGACCAGATGCGATGCTTGCTTGTTTCATGTGTGGCTTGATTATTTCTGCTATGATATTTATGTAATAAGTCATGTTATGACATTTACGTATTGACTTATACTGTGACATTTTTGTATTAGCTTTATAATACCCAATTCACAATGGGACATTGGCAATGTCATATGTATAATACCTTCTGTGTATTAGATATCATAGTTAACCTATCCCTATCATCCAAATTTAAATCTACGGCTAGTAAACTAAAAAACCATCTATATGAGTTGGTTTTTGTTACCTCAATCACTACCCATACTAAGGGATACATCTCTCTATCTTCATCCCTCCCAATAGCACTTAATAATTAGGCTTGAAATTCCATCTTCGAAAAGCATCCACCAAGTCCAAATATTAGTCTCAAATGTTTCCTTCCTTTTGTGATAACTTCAAAGAAAATATCTAATTTAGTTTTAAAATAATAACTAAAATGATTCCAAATAGACTTTGTATTTACTTACTTATAATAAAGAAGTATCTTGATTCCTTGAAAATTGTAACTCCACTATAGTTCTAAGGTTGCTAACTCTCAATTCATGAATATATCTCTACAACTTGGTATATTCGTTCACAAAATCTTTGGCTCTCTCCTTCCTTAGTCTCCTCTTCATTTCTCTATACATATTAGAGTTGATAGAAATATTCAAATTCCCTCAACATTCTTCAACCATCATTACTATTGATATATTAGGTTTCATAAGTATTCTATCTCTCAAGAATTTAGCAAACACTATTCTAGTTTATGAGTTGTGTAATAAATATGATTAGGATTATATGTCCTTACCTTAAAACATATATCATTCTTATCAAATCCAATATATAACTTCAACAATTAGTAGTAGTAGACTAGTGAGTTGTCTTAACATGCACTTTTTACACCAATTGGCAGACTAGTTGGAAATTCTAATCAACCAAGGGTTTAAGGTCAGTTATTCCAATGGCTAATTTCAACAATAATATTTGTATGAAATGATTTTTGATGACACTGAACAGCTATAAACAGTTAGTAGGTCAATTTTCACCTATGCATAAGTGTATTAGGATCTGTGTTAAGCATTAAGTATGTGGAAAACACAAAGTAATTGAATTATAAAACGTTTTGATGGTATTTATGATAGGTTGTATTGCATTCTACATTTTGTGTTTTAGAGTGTCCTTTAAATACTTTGAGTTGATCAAGTGAGAGACTGTTGTGAAGTATAATTTTGGGGTTATGTTGTGAGTTTATAGGGGTTTACTCTAGAGCCTATTGAAGAATATTGATTATAAGGATTACCTTAAAACCTGTGAAAAAGGGAAGTGATTGTAAAATTATTGTTGATAATGAAATTCTCAATAAGAAGTTAGAGAGTGGACGTAAGTATGAGATTATATATTGAACCACTATAAATTGGTTTGTGCCTCTCTTTTCTTTATCCTATATATTTTCCAATCATATGATTATTGTTGAAGCTTTCATATTTTAATTATAATATATGGTTTATTGAATTTTTATAATTTATAATTTAATTTAAAAAGAAACTTCAATTGGGATAATAAACTTAGAAAATTTGTGGTCACTTAATTTATCCCTTCCTTCTTTAGATGCCATATAAAGACTACCAATTGGTATTAGAGCGAGTACTCTCTCTCTCTCTTTCTTTCACACACACACACACACACACACACACACACATAAACATATATATCTATACATTTCTAATGAAATACTAAGTTTAAGGTTATGATCATAACATATTTGATAGTAAAAACATAGATAGACCCCTTACTTTAATGGTAAAAATTATGAAGACTAAAAAATTAGAATGAAAGATTTTCTTTTAGCTATAAGTGTTGATTTTAGGAAATTATATAGAATAACCTTATAATTCCAACAAAATAATAGTTGTAAATAATGCAGAGGTAGTAATACCAAAAGATTAGAGTGAATAGGATGAAAGATATGAAAGACTTATTGCCTAAATAGTAAAGTTGTACATATCTTTTTTATGCACTAAGTATGAATGAGTTTAATAAAGTTTCTAATTATGAAACTACTAATGATATTTGATGAATGTTGGAGATTATTTATGAAAGCACAACGTAAATTGAAAAAGAAGAGAATGAGCATGAGAAGGAAGAAGAAGCACATATATGCTTCCTAAATGATGAGGTACGATCTAAATCAAATTCTTGTAAAAATAATGATGAAGCAGCTACATGTTCAAATGCTAATGATGATAATGATGATTGTATAAAAGAATTAACTTATGATAAATTAGTTAAATCCTTAGAAGCTAACATTAAAAAAATAAAATTATATTTTTTAAATATAAGGAAACACTGAAATTATTAGATGCATGCAAACTAGAAAAGGAAAAGTTAAAACATCACTTGGATTTAAAGAGTTTAGATAAGCATAGTATGCAGAAATTGGTGAATGAAAATGCATTTTTAAAAAGAGAATTAGAATCAAAGAATGTTGAAAATGGTGATATGTAAATATTGAGAGATGAAAATGTTTCTTTGATAAAGGAATTAAAAAGTCTTATGAACTCATTGTCTAAATTCACTAAGAAAAAGAAAAGTTAGAATCATGTAAAATGTTTAGAAAGCATCAAACAATAAGTATGGTTTAGGATATACTTATAAGAATTGTCCATCAAGTAGTAAGGCTGCCTTTGTTAAATGGAAGAACATAGGAGATGAACATACACTTAGATCATTACATAAATAAAAAAATACATCTTATTGGTCACAATCTCATGGAAAATATCATGCATTCATATATAGATCTAGATGTAGACTTAGAGTTCAAAATCATAATAGCAGCAATAGGTACAACTTTTTATTTGTAACTTTGTTCATTTAGGCCTAAATTTAGACATAATAACATGATCTATTCTCAGACACCATATGTGCATGAGAATCCTTTGAATAATTACTATACTAGAAAGACCTAGAAATGTATCATACCAACTTAGATAAAAACATCTATACCAGGTCACAAATCTAACCATCTAAGCCAAACAACTTATTAAGGATATTTAACTAATCAAGACCTAATTAAGTAGATAGACATATATATAGGAGGAAACCTTTTTTAGTAATTATTATGGATATTATGGACATGAAGAAAGATTTTATTATGATAAGTTAGGAAGTTTGAAGGTTATGCCAAGGGATAGGAAGATTATGCCAAGGAATAGGAAGATTATTAACTCCTAAAGACTCAAATTTATATGAATACCAAAAATATGTTGATTGTTGTTTTGTAAGTTAAAGGACTTCAAGGGTACCTTTAAGATTAAAATATAATCATCATGATATATTATTGATCCAAGTGAGTGAAGAAATAAAATAATTGATTGGTGATACATGAAAAGAAGGTACATAATCACTTTGATGCCACATTGGATGTTTTTAATAGATGCTACGAAATTGATTACTACTTGATCAATTAAATGATCAAATTGAGTGTTTTCAAATCATAAATGTTCATTTTAGTACAATTTTAGAGATGTTCATAGATTAAAGGTACATGAGGAGAATAATGTCATTAAAAATATATGACCAAATCTTGTATAATTAGGAGAAAGTTGAAAATCTTGTGTGAATATGCCTTTCTAAGAGAGATTTTAAAGCTTTTAGATGCCTGCATAAGGAAAGCACTTAAAGGTATTGGTTAGTTTGGATACACTATAATATTTTTATACTAAATATAATTTATATATTTAATTATAGGATATTTGATATTTGATTTCAATTGAGATTTTAGAAAGTTTTGTTTGCATGCATGTAAAGAGAGTAGTCACTTGAATCATGATAATGATGTAAAAAGAATGAGATGATTTATATGATGAATTTTATAGAGTTGACTTCTCCTTATTAAATTCCCTAATTTATCATGATATCTTGATGACATTTAAATTTGAATAATTCGTTTTAGAAGCTTATAGATTTGTAAATTTATGTTGTTTCTGAATTTATATATAAAAAAAGAGAAAATGTGATTTTAAATTACTTTTACAAAAGATTTGATATGCTTAATGAATTTAATTTATTTTCAATCCATAAAATGGAATAACTTAAAAATAGTTAAATTAAGATAGATTTGTGATAATGGGTATCTATTATGTTGATTTTGGTCCTATAATGAGGTGAAAAAGCTTGATAATGAGTTAACTCATACATTAGTGTTTTGTGACGCATAAATTTAGGGGAAACCTAAATATTTATGTAAGCCCTATACTAGCTAAGAAATGAGTGAATTAGGTGTTTAAATTTTTTTTATAAACTAATAACCTAAGAAACCTAAACCAATTTTCACCTAAATGTAATCCTTAAACCAATGTTAAACCTAAATGGAATCTTATGCCACTATAATGTAACTAATTCAAATTCAACCAATTTAAACAATAAATTATAACTTGAAAAAAATTAAAAGAATAGGGAAAGAAGGATATATAAGGATTTGATAAAAGTTTGGCTAACCCACTTTAGCCTACATCATGTCCCAACCAACTTGTTAGAATCTTTTGCTAACTTAAGTATTTTTTTGGGTGAAGAGGAATCTTTATCACTTCTTCTTTTCAGAAAAAAGGTGAAAAGCAGTCCACACAAACTTACTTAAAGGTAAAGAGTAACTCAAATATAATCTTGTTTTTCTAAATGTTAAGAAGAACCCAATAAATCTTACTTTTTTATAGGTAAAAAGGAATTATTTAACCAAAATCCAATATTAATAATTTAGTCCCCAAAATAAAGCCTCCAAAAATCAATCTCTTAAGCATAACTCAAGCTTACAAAAACCAACAAATAAGCTTGATCAAAATTAATGGTCAAAATATGCAACAAAAAGTAAACATAAATGCAATTCGTTCTCTTATTCTCATTTAACACATAAAACCACCATAAACTCATTCAAGGTTTTTCACCCATAAAAAATTAATCAAGAATGCATAAAAAATGTTTCTAGTCCCATATAGCATCTATTTATAAGCCTCCTAAGCTAAAAACAATCCTTAGACACATAAAAGAGATGTTGAAACATTAAAAAGATGTTAAAAAACATTTTAGAACTAGTCGTTTCATTTTCCAACTTAACTGGTAAACTTATCACATAAATTGATCGATCGATGATTCTTGTGACGAGACATTAGATGATCATATCTTAAGTAATGGTTGACCCATACATCTGCAAAAACCAAACCAAGTTCTACAATCAACCAAAAACCAATCCAAAACTATATTAAATCAATTCCAAATAAATTCAAAAAAATTTCAACAAGTTTCAAATATTTTCTAAGGTATTTATGAACACCAAGATGTCATAATTAAGCTAAAAACAATTTATGTTTTGGTTTATGACAATTTTAATCAAACTTTGAAACTTTTGATTTTAAACTAATTTTAAAACAATTTAAACACATTCCAAAATTGTTTATTTTACTCTAAAAACATAACACACGAGTTTTAAATCTAATTCCAAAGTTGTTTCACTTGCAAAAAAAATCAATTGATTCAAACACAAAATTTGATTTGGTTATTGAAAATTTTCATACTAAGCAACTTTAAACCTTTTTAAAAGTTTCCAAAATTTTAAAAAATACTTCATAAATTAATTTTTAGATACGAAATTGACTTAAACATATTCAGACATAACCAACTATAAATAACAATTCAAATCATTTTGATATATCAAGAGTAATACTTTTTAAAATAATTCACACATTTGTCTCTTGATTATGCAACTTAATACTAGTTTGACATTCTAAATTGATTCCTGATATGCAGATGCCATATACAAACTCTATCAAACTTTAAGAATTTATTCAAAATCCTAAATGCTACATACATGTAAATATGATCTTACAAAATTGAGTTGTTTACAGCATTAATAGAGATCAAGGTAAGATTAGAAATAAAAACACACTTTTTAAACCTATTCAATCTTCTTTTTCATCATTTTGAACTTCATTCTTGATCTTTATTCCAATGCTTGCTCTACATTACTCATCTTCTTTACGAGAAAAACAACAACTTTAGGTTTTAACAAGTGATCGTACACATTTTGCATAAATCTAACTTTCTAAAATAATAAATCTAAAACATTAGTAACATTTGTAAAGCCCCAAAATATACCATAGTTGAAATGATACATGTTTATAAAAGTATATGTGAGATAAGAGTTCAAATTGTGCTAAGATTTGAATGTAAAAGGCATAAAAATTATCAAGTGATAAGTTAAGTTGTTACATGGAAATTAGAATGACCAAGCCTATGAATTGTTACTTAATATGCATATAGAAAAATTCAGAATTGGGTTTTCAGGTCTTCTAGACAATTTTTCCCCTTTGTATTTAGTTTCTATAGCATCAACAATCAGATCATTTGAAGTTTTAAATCATGAGATATAAACAAATGATCACAAGTTGCTCCAAAACAGGGGCAGCATTAGGTCACCTTTTTCAACCTTAATTTCGAAGGTCATACAGTTAGAATTAAATCAACGTCTCTTCTAGAGATATTTACCCCTACGTCTTAGATTTTATATGAAACTAGAATCACATAATTTTGGCGTCTGTAGGATTAGTTATGACTTAAATAATGTGACTGACTCAAATAAATCTGTGACAGAATTATACTACATGATACTCTCTTGTCATATTCAACCAATCCTAGTCAAAATAACACTAAAATAACACCAAAGCAACCTCTCATAAACAAGTATTAAAGTGTTACAAATGGAAGCTTAAATGATGGGTAATTGGCTACATACCTTGGTGTTAAGTGGCATATTAAGCAAGTAACACCTTGGTGTTAAGTGGCATCTTAAGCTAGTGACACCTTGGT
>JAOXYD010000002.1:19205632-19218216 GCA_028565735.1 Pinacopodium congolense | reverse complement strand
TGAATGAATAGGCATGTTTAACAACTTGGTAAATGCTTCCGCAATTGGTTATTAAAATTGATAAAGATCATGTGAGCTCGAGAATTGAGTGAGTAGCGCTTTGGTATTCCTTCTAGGGGGTATTAGGGCGTTACAACTCTGGATTGGGTAAGTTAGACATTATAGTGAAGTGCAATTTTGGGGTGGTATTGGTTATGAAAATGTTTTATATGAGTTTAATTTAGAACCCATTGAAAAAAAGTGATTATAAGAGTTACCTTAAAGTCTGTGAAAAAGTGAAGTGATCATAAAATTATTATTGATAGAGAAATTCCTAACAAGAAGTTAGGGAGTGGACATCGGTGTGGAATTATATACTGAATCACTATAAATCAGTTTGTGCCTCTCTTTCCCTTATAATTTTATTTTCCAAATTTATCTTATTGCAATCATATCATTATTGTTTAAACTTCTACATTATCAACAATCATTAATAATAAAAGAAATTTCTATTTAGTATGTGATTTTTTATGTTGCAATTAATTGATAGATAATAAGGAATTGAATTGTGTAAGTTTATTACTTATATGCAGTTTATTACAAATGTTCAATTTATTAAATAATCATATTGCTTATATTACCTTGTGTTACCAAAATTTGTTGACTGCTTATGTGCACATAATTGACAATTGTGGATATATAAAATGTGTTTATATTGTTTTTTTTAAGGAAATTGTTAATGGAAAGCAAAAAGCTAATCTAAATAGATGAAATTAACATTACTGCATTAAATCAAAATAGTATAATACACTCAATTTTATTCATTTTAAACATTTTACCATGGTTTCAAGAAAGAAAAAAACAAGATAATAATGGATATTGTCATCAAAACTAGTACAAAATATGTCATAATCATCTTTAACTGCTTGTGTTCATTAATAACAATAGTAAACTGATACTTCCATCTACGTCATCTTCTCTTCAAACTCAAATATTCTTATTTATTCCTCAATTTTTAGTCTTGTAGTAGCTTTCTCAAGCATTTGATTAATGCTTTAAGTTAATAATTTCTCTCCTCAATCTTTAAATGATGTTCATAGCTTGATCTATGAATAGATCATCATGCCAACGAAAAACTTGCAACTCCTAAACTTGCAAGAATCATCAAAATAGAAATTCATTAGAAATTTCCTTTAATTTATGTTATCACATATTCAAAACCTTACAAGAATAGTTTAATAGAGCTTAGCTGATATTTTAGGCACCTGTAAAACCTTCGCCTATGATTTTCATCACTCCATGAAGTCTTTAGATGCATATTTAAGCTACAAAAAATATTGAATACTAGTTGAAGAATTATTGTCTACTAAGACCTAAAATATGATGGTTCCTATCCCAACTAGTGCACGTGAATCTATAAGTTGGTGTTTTCTACCTTTGAGTTAGGTTAAAAAAATTTGGTGAAAGGCCAAGAATTAAGGAGATTAGGAATGGGTGGATGAGAGAAAAAAAAATTAGTTCAAGAAAAAGAGAAGAATATGAAGGGGGATTTAAGAAACAATCGAGGGTTCATGAACTTTTGTTTTCACATATCTTTTTTTATGTAATTAAAAATCTTAACTATAATATTTAAGATGTTTTAATAATCCAAAATATTTTAAAAATTATTTTCAAGTTATTTTTAAATTAAAAGACCACCTTATTATCTTGTAGGACCCGTTTTAGCAAGCTAATAATGTCACATCATAAGATTAACGATCTTGTTATGTATAACTAACATAAAACTAATGAAATTAGGGTTCCAGATGCAATTACCATTATTTTGTAAATACTAAGGGATAAAATGACATTATAAATAATAATATGAATTAACTTCGACCTTAAACCGTGCCTTTTACCTAACACTTATGGAGGAAGTATATTTCTAACAAGTAATTTATGGGAAAGATTCACCACATATCATATTAGTTATAAACTCTTGTATCCAATAAAGTTTGAAAAAATACAAAAAAACTATTTTAAAGATATTTTTTATGTTTCTTTAGAAAAAAATTATAGAGTCAATAGTAAAAATCATTAATTAAAAATGAATCTAATTTAACAATAAAATTTTAACTATGACTTTTTTTGTTTAAAGAAAGTTATATTCAGCAAATTCAAAAGCATGCAGCGGAGAGAAGATCCAAAGGGCATGATGAATAGAGATGAAGAAGGGATGATAATTCCTGAAGTTTCTACTCATCAATAAAGCTGTGGTTTTAATTAGGACAGTTTTAATTGTGTTTTTTGTTTTTATTTGTTTATATAGGCTAAGTTCCACGTAAATCTTGGTTATTATGACCTTGTAATTATCTTTTTTTAGTTCATTTTAATTTTTTAATAAAAAGAATGTTTTCTAGTAATGCAAAACGAGGGGTTTGGAGGTGTTCAAGTGTTATCACTTCCAATAAAAAGCATTCAATAAACCTTTTTTGTTAGCGCGTGAAATAAATGGGGGTGCTTTGATCAATTCATCACTTTAGTTATACGTGAAGTAAATCAAATAGTGTGAATGGATTAAAAAAAACCTATATTTTATTGATAGGGGCTAGTATTTAGTGGAGCTACTTAGTTTTTCTGTTGGAATAATTATGAAAGCATAAGCCATGAAATTCACCTGACAATGATGAACTGACCACGATTAGGTTTCTAACCGGCTAATTGTTGGTTTAATAACCGACGGTTACGGTTCAGAAACTGTAACCGTGATCGACGGTTCTAAACCGTAATTGGAGCCGTTATAAATAGTTTCAGTTATAGTTAGACTAATTTAAAAATCGTGAACCGGCAGTTAAACCGGTAGTTTATTTACAATTATAAACTGTCAATCAATTAATTAACTAAATTAAATAAAAAATATATTTTAAAAAATTAAACAAATTTTAACAATATATGAAAAATACATGTAATTTTGTGTAAAATTTGATTTAATAAAAAGATATATTATTTTAAAAAGATGTATTTATAAAAAAATATATTTATAATTATAGAAAAATAAAAAATATATAATATATAGAACCGTTGGCAACCATCTGACTCTGAAACCTCATGTCTGAGACCGTGGCATGGTCTCTGAAGAGAGATCGTGGAATGGTCTCTCTGAGATTGTGGCCCACGGTCTACGATCTCAGCTAAGACCGTTCAACGGTCTCACTCTCTGAGACCATCGGCAACAGTCTCAAGACCGTTGCCAACAGTTTATTTTTAAAAAATTATTTTTTATTTTTTAACTATAAATATACCTTTTTAACATAAATTTTTTACACCAATTACAATCAAAATATTTCTCTCTCTCTCAAGAAATTTATTACATTTACAATTGTTTTATTTATTATTATTATTATTATTACTACGTCTATTATTTTTTTATTATTATCAATTTCATTATTACAAAAATGTGTTCCTCAAGAACAACGGGTAAGGGAAAACAAGTGGAGGAACATATTGATGTGGAGGTCGGTATCAATAAAGAACATGGTGGTGTACAAGAAAGTCAACAATCAAATCCTACACCAAAAGAATGAAAACCTCCGATTAAGTCGAATATATTCGAGAAATATTACAAAAAGGTTGCAATCAGAGAAGAAAAAATATTCAACGCAATCTGCGACTATTATGGATATGGATTCAAATGGAAGAGTGGAGGAGGATATGACACTCTCCATAATTATTTGAACACCAAACATCCAACGGGAATAGGTATGTCAAGCACTCAAACACAAATTACCGGGTATGCATCTCTTAATCCTACTTCTTTATTTCAATATAGTGATAATAAAAATCATGAAGAATTAGCAAAATTAATTTCAGTGGAACACCTTTTATTTAGTTTTGGTGAAAAATTAAATTTCGTAACTTATTGTCAAAATGCATTAAATCCTTTTGCAAAAAGAATTCCATGAACTACTTTAACGTAAACAATTAAAAAACTTTATAAAAATAGAAAAGTTGCATTGCAAATTTTTTTTCATAATTATAAAAGTCATGTTTCTTTATATTGTGATATTTGGAGTGATCATTGGCAAACACATTCATATTTAGGTGTAACATGTCATTGGATTGATGATGAATGGAATTTATAAAAAAGAATTATTGCATATAGACTTTTTGATGCAACGCATAATGCTGAAAATTTATAGATAATGATGAATATAATCCTAGAAGAATATAATTTAGTCCATAAAATTTTTTCAATTTCTGTGGATAATGCAATCGCAAATACGGTTGCAATTAACGAATTTGAAAATTTGTGCCATCCATCATTTGGTGAAAAAAAATTTTCATATTAGATATGCATGCCATATAATTAATTTATGTGTTCAATATGATATAAAATGTTTGGACATTTATTTATCTCTTATTAAATCTACAATTTCTTTTTTGTGGGCACGACCAAATTTAAGAAAAGAATGAATTTTTTTTTTGTAAAAATAATAATATGAGACCAAAGCGTTTTCCATGTGATGTTCCAAATCATTGTAATTAAACTTATGATTTATTAAATGAATCTTTACCTCACAAAGATCTTCTATGTACATTTTTTTCAAGTTACACAACAAATGTAATTTTATTACCATAACAATGACATATATGTGAAAAAATTGTTAAACTTTTGCAAACTTTTAATAATGCTACTAATATTTTGTTAAGTGTATATTATCCTACTACACATTTATTAGTAATGTAATGTGTAAATATATCTTTTATACTACAAGAATATTTTAATGATTAATAATAGTATACTTGTGTTATGACAATGTCTAAAAAATAGTTAAAATATTTTGAACAAATATCACGAATTAATTTAATTGCATCTGTTTTCAATCTAAACATTAAAATTGAAGATTTACAAAATTTATTATATTTCCATTATGAAAATATGAATCCATATTTTGAATTTTCTTTTGATGTTCTCAACTTGTTTCATCTGTTATTTATGAAGTTAAGAAAAATATTTAAGATTTAATTGTTGAATATAGTAATAAAATTGGTGTCACTTCTTCAACTTTTCAACCTTCTACACCAATAATAAGTGATACTAGTAAATATTCTAGAGCTGATTTATTAATTTTACAAAGATAAAAAAGGTTGAGAGAGGTTATGTCAAATTGTAACTTAGAATTTGACATGTATTTAACTTCTTTTGAGTTGGGTGAATTTACAGCTTCTATATTTCCAATAACGCAATGGTGAAAGGATCATTATGAGCAGTTTCCAGTGATGTCAGCTATTGCAAAAGACATATTTACTTCTCCAGTTTCAACAGTTGCTGTAGAGTAAGCTTTTAGTGTAGGTGGAGATATTTTAGATGATGATAGATATTCAATGATTTCAGAATCTTTGGAGGCGTAAGCTTATCTTGATGATTGGAAGAAAGTAGAATGACGACAATAAGAGTTGACAAAACTAGATGTTTTGCAATTATATGATTTTGACACGGATACAACCGGAAGTGCATATGGATCTGACGATGTTGCAAGTGAGTAGGTCTTTTAAAAAAAGGTAAGAGAACTACGAGAGCTTTGATTCCTCTTGACTTTAAAGTTGAGGATACATCGGTAACTTAATTTTTAAAATTAAGTCAAGCCCATTATTTTATTTAATTCTCTCCTTGTAATTTATATACGGTTATAATATTTTATATTTTTATATCCAACTTATTATATTTGACATTTTTTTAACTTTCAAATTTAAAATTTTTAAGTTTAAAAATAAAATTTTAAAATTAATAAAACAACAATTAAATCGTCGTTTAAATCGTCTATTAAATTGTAACTGGTGATTTTTAAATCGTAACTTAAACCGTAAACTGACGATTAAGTTAAAGTTTATAAATTTTCATAAATTGTAACTAATGATTTATTAAATGTGGTCAGTACTAGATGAACCAAACCCCAAAATAATGATATAAACTACTAAATTATTAAGCAAGGTATGGACGGGGAAACATTTTGTAATAATCATGTAAGTATTATTACCTGTCCTTATCATTTAGCCGAAACAACTTACAATGATAAAAGGTAATAATGTATAAATATCTATTATTTTCTTTATAAATCAATTACATAATGATCGTTATCATATTTATTATTGTCTAATTTATTTTTATATACCAAAATTAATTAATAATATGCAAGAATAATTTAAATAATATTAATTAATATGATGATAACAATAATATATTTTTGTTTTTATAATTAAAATTGTTGGCACTTAAATGTATGTAGAAATATCCTTCATTATAACTGAGCCAAACTCCAGAAGTGAGAGCGAGAGAGAGAGAGTGCAATGCCTGTCCTTGAGCTTTAGTATCTTGAACAAAAAGTTATAAATAAACCATAATCTAGTTTTTGATGTAATTTCAAGAAGGAAATACAATTCAGATTAAAAAAGGGTACAATATAATTGGAGAGGTTTTTATTGAAGGTTGTTTTGTCTGTGAAGAAATTCTCTTATCACCTGACAAAATATAGATAGAGAGATGTGACAAAACTATACATGAGAGGGTGGAGCACCTAAAGTTAAAACAAATGTAGCTTTGGATTCCATTTCTCGACTTTTTGTTTGACACATATACCCTTAATGTTCAAATATATAAAATATATGAAAAAAATTTAACAAAAGAATTGTATATATTATTTTTTTGTTTGTTGAAGTAAAATTCACATTTTCTTTTTTTATTATAAAAGAATAGCATAATTGGTGTTGATATGTATTTAATAACCAAACAACCCTTTCGAATCCGGCGGCTGATTGAGGTGGTGTTACAAACAAACATATTAAATGGTAATATGTACCAAATTTAGTATTTATATATATATCTATATATAATTGCGCTTGGTGTTTGTTCGCTTTCACTATATTTAGGAAATACTTTTAAAACAATTTTAGTTTCTGCTGCAGGGAAATCCCACAAAATAGACTTTACATAAAACAAACGACAGACAAAAACTGCATAAAAGAAAGAAGGTTCACGATTTCAAGGAATTGAATTTGATTCAAAATAAAAGCAGTAAAACATCAAAATGTAAAAGATAAAAGAGGAGAGGAGGACAAGAAGGTCAGTTCATGAATCTAACGTAGACAGTTTTTGAGGCAATCCAGAGAAATAGAATTCAAATTCAATCCACTGATTTTTTTTCTCTCTCTCTTTCTTTCTCGTATAATTTGGGGCAGAGACTATTTATTTGAACTATAAGGGGAGGAACAGAGAAAATAAAAATTCCATGTTTTTTTTTCCCCTTTCACTAAAAACATTTTTCCATCCCAAAAAGAACAACAAACACATCAATTCACCATCTTCTTCATCATTTGTAATAACTCTTCATCCATCCTTTATTATTATTATTATTATTATTATTTGGTTTTCAGAATACGACCTGTTTCAATCTCTTCGCTTTCTCTTTATAGAATCTGTCAACCTCTTGTCGCACGCAATTAGACCTGACCATCCCATTCTTCCATTACCCTTTTTTTTTTGGTGTGTTAAATTTAACCAAAACAAACGGCCGTAAAATAAAGACATCAATTTGATTACACGACCAAAACCCAAGGTCGAAACGACATCATCCATTTCAAGGCCTCTTCTCTTCTTGCCCATAACCCAGAAACAGGGGTTTCGTCGGAGATGGGGTGGGGGACGTGGGAGGAGCTGTTGTTGGGCGGAGCTGTTCTCCGCCATGGCACAGGAGACTGGGATGTTGTTGCTTCGGAGCTCCGAGCACGAACCCGCAGCCGAAGCCCGTTGGTTTGCACCCCCGAGGTCATCCATTTTCTTCTTTTCTATTTTTATTTAATAAAATTCTCATTATTAGTTGGCACTATTTTTATTAGCATCTTATTAAGTAAGGTTCGTTGGTTGGACGCTAAGTGATTGGGCTTTTTGAAAGACAAAAATGCCCTCCGGTGTTAAACACGAATGACACGTGGAAGGAAATGATTGGGGTGCTTATGACTGAAATGAATTATAGTAAGGACTTGGGCCCACTGGTTGGGATTGAGGGTGATGATTTGTCTTAGGAGTTTTCCCATCCGTCGGATTATGCATTTGATCCCTATACATGTTAAATGTTTTTATTTAAATTTACGAAACAAGTTATTGACTACCTATCCTAGTCCTATTAGTAAAAATGATAATGAATGATGTTCATTGACTTTTTTGTGTTGAGAAAGCAAATTCTTATGACAACTTAGGCCTTTTGTTTTTGCGAGCAACACATATAAATGTATGTACACTTGGA
Organism: Pinacopodium congolense; assembly: GCA_028565735.1. NCBI lineage: Eukaryota > Viridiplantae > Streptophyta > Magnoliopsida > Malpighiales > Erythroxylaceae > Pinacopodium > Pinacopodium congolense. The sequence goes on along the minus strand of JAOXYD010000002.1, from coordinate 19,209,958 downwards.
ACCCCCGTAGATGGTGACTTACTCGCATTGTGCTTGCTTGTTCACCAGCAAAATGTATAACGATAATACTGCTAGTTTCTTATGTATTTAAAATTAGAGAATCCACTGCAGGTGTGTAAAGCCAAGTATGAGGACCTGCAGCAGCGCTATGCTGGGTCTGCGTAAGTTGATTTTATCTCTTTTTCTTTATATTTGCAAATGAAAATACTGGCCACTACACAATTTAACTGTGCACATGTCCGTGTATTTGGTAGTTTATATTTGTGCTTGTGTGTATCTATCCAAACAATCAGTTTCTGGAGGTTTGCATATCTCAGGGCTTTGTTTGAAGAGTTGCGAAAGCAACGGATGGCAGAACTTAAGCGTGCATTGGAGCTATCTGAAGACTCAATTGGGTTAGTTTCATGTATTTTACATATCAATACTTTCTGACACCTTGCAGGCATAGAAGCTTGGACCTATGTTAGTCATGTTAGGAAATTTTTTTTCATCCATCCATCATACATAGGTAGAGATTTCAAGCGTCTTCCTTGAAATTGCAGAGCAATTTAAGATATGAATAGCTTGGTTGGTTGAGCTTCGCTCGCACACACTCTACATTTCCTTCAATCTCCTTGACTGAATTTTATGAAACATTGATAGATTTACCAAACCGAGGCTCACCATGTTTTCATTTTCAATTAAGAAAAGATTGTAGAGTAGAGAGAGAGTAATAGAACCCTGAATGCCATATTCTTGCAATCTTGAGCCATAGGAATTATTCGGAACGACCTCACAAGAATCTCAGGATCTGCACACTCACATCACCATTTTCAGGTCACTGGAATCAAAGCTTGAGATTCTCAAGGCTGAGACGGCAGACGAATGTCATGTTTACAACTCCAGCCAGACAGAATCACCATTTCAGAGATCTCATGGAAATGAGTCATCCAGTAAAGAGACGTCAAAGGATGGACTATCTGCTGGCAGTTTTACTGAACAAACAAGGACAAATTGGCCAAAAGAGCGTCACGCTTTGACTTCTGTCTCTGCTGAAGATTTGAAGGTTAAGCCAAAAATAGTTTCAGAGTTGCCTGTACAGGATAAATTTGTAGACATAGGGAAACTAGCAAAGCTATGTGTAATACAAGGAGTGAGTATACGGAGGAGGAGGGGGAAAAGAAAACGTAAAGACTGTAGAAAGGGTGTTAAGGAAGCAAGTGTTGGAGAAAGTGAGTTTTTAGGATCTGCCGATGTTATGTTGGCCACCCACTGTAAAGATAATTCAACCAGTACTTCTCATCAAGTTGCCAGGTGTTCTACTATGTACGATCAGTGCAGAGGTTACACTGAGGGTGAAACTGTCGATCTTCTAAAGATTTTTGAATCTATCGCAGACAATAAATGTGCCTCTGTATTTCGTCGACGACTGGATAGCCAGGTAGAGACCATTCTTCCTTCATAATTGATTTTCCACTTTGATTCAGCATATTCTCCTTCAAATGATGGCCTGGATCTAGCTCATTTTGAAATTTGTCATTTAACATAACGATTATATTGATAAGTGTATTCCTACTGCTGTATTTATCATTATTTCCACCACGAGGCTATGTGGTGATAACTGACTTCTTAGACATGCCAATTTTGACCGATGTGATGGTAGTTTTCACCGTTGGGTTTTTACAAAAGGGAGTTGCTGCTCATAAAGTGTTAATTTAACATAACTTTGTTCTGTTTCATGACAGAAGAGAGGAAGATACAAGAAAATGATTCTGCAGCACATGGATTTTGATACCATAAGATCAAGAATTGTCAGCCATTCGATTATATCAGCTAAAGAACTCTTTCGAGATCTTCTGCTGCTTGCTAGCAATGCTCTGGTATTTTATTCCAAGACAACTCGTGAATATAAATCTGCTCTTCTTTTAAGAGACATTGTCATTGACAATTTGCGGCAGCATTTGAAGGAATATATCAGTAGGACCACAGTAACCTTGCTCTCAACCATACCATCTATGCTTAATCCTCCTGTTAAACCCCAGAGCACTCGCCCTGCCTATTGCAAATTGCCTGCAAAGGTGTTGAAAACTGGGGATGTAGTTGCAAAGACTCCAGATGCAGGGAAGAGACCAACTAATACTGATTGCCCCGCATCAGAATCCCTAGTATTAATAAAGAAAGGTTCTGGTCGACCAAGAAAAGCTGCATGTGGAGGTACTAACCAGCAAGCTGAAATTCCAACAAAAGGAAGAAAGAGAGTGCGAGCAAAATAACATTGTTCTTGTATATAGTTTTTCGTCTTTCTTAACACTCTTAGAGAATAGGTTTAGGTTCCAAATTTCAATGTAACAAATTGGCGATTCCAGACGGTGTTCCATCCAATGTACAAAAAGTGGCCTCATGGTCAGAAACTGTTGCATATTCCTATTGTAGCAGCAATCAGACCTAGCAACAATTTTGTTCTGTCTTCTTCCCTTTGTTACTCAAATTAAATCTAGTAGCCTTTAGGCACAGGTTGCTGCATTGTCATGCCATTTGCTGGTTAAGAAGGGGACTTTTGGTTCTTGGAGAATATAAGATTAATTGTACAATAATAACCAGTGTTGCTCTTAAATCTAATAATAACATCAATGTGGTTAGAACTCCCGTGGGTCAAATCTGGATGGCAGTATTGGAGTTCGGTGATCGCAGCTTTGCTTGGCAAATTTGTTCACCATGGCTCTGAAAGAAGTAGATATAAAACATAAAGGCTTGAGATGATATATGGACACTGGTTGTATGTTTGTTGGGATAGTCCAGCACTTAAAGGGTTTATTCTGTTATAACGAACTTAACGTGTCAGCTATATGTCAGTTGACCTTATATATAAAGTAAGAGCAAACATCACGAATCTCTTTCCTCTCTAAAATCTTTCTTTTCGATGTTCTTATTCTTCCATTATTTTATTTAGAGACTGACTATACAGTCTCTCTCAATTTGCCTTTCTCATGGTCCTATACAACCTATATATATAATTCATGCAATTTTTATAAACATAGTCTATACAACACAATTTATGTAACGATATATTAAAAAATTACAAATTTTATATAATTTAAAGTTCATCTACATCGTGTCTATACAATTCATGTAAACTTTTTAAATATGGTCCATACAACACTACAACACAGTTTATACAACAATGTATTCGAACACTACAACGTATCTATATAATTCATACAACCTCTATAGATAAGGTTTATATAACACTATAATAAAATTCATACAACGTAGATGAACTTTAAATTACATAAATATGTAGTTTTTGAATATTTAAATTGCATATATTATATAATTTTTGAATACATAGTTGTATAAACTGTATTAGGGATAACAGTTACACATGTGAACAACCTTTTCGTATTTTTTCAATTGAGTGACTAACCTTTAAACAGTTTTTCACTTAAGGTAAAATCTTAACTCCATTATATTCATTTTGGCATGGCAAAGTCACATTCATATGGCAAAAGTGTCATATCAACATTCACGTGTACACGCTCTAACCTTTAAAAATTTTCAATTCAGTAAACAACCTTTTAAAAAATTTTCAATTAAGTGGACAACTTTCTAAATATTTCAATTCAGTGAATAACCTTATAAAATTTATTCAATTCATGTCAAAATAAAATTTTTCATTATAAAAATAATAAGTGATTAATATACTAATATTTTGTTAAAAAATATTATATAACGAATTTTAAATTTAGATAATAAATATATAACTTATTCCTTTAAAAGATTGAAAATTATTTTATTGAAAAAAATATTTTGCAATTAAATATTTTCAATTATAAATAACTATTGAATTATATTGAAACTATTCAATTATATTTTAAAATTAAAAATATATAAAAAAAACATTTTGCAATTTAATATGTTAATATTATAAAATATTTATGAATAATTTCAATTTAAATTATATTTTTTTAAAATAATTGTTGACTTATATATATTTAAATAAATGAAAATTATTCTATTGAAATATATTTGAAAATATAACTTAAAATATATTTGAAATAAAATTTAAAATTCAAAAATAAGACTAGAGCATTATTTTTTAATTTGAAATTATTCAAAAATATTTTACAATTAAAAATATTAAAATTTGTGAAGGTATATATTTATTATAACAATTATTTAAAATTTCTTAGTTATACCAATCAAAATCTCTATATTTAATTATATATTATAAGTTAGACAGTTAAAAAAATAAATTTAATTGAAACTATATCTGATACAAAAGTATGTATTTTGTAAAAATTATATATTATTTTTTAAAATTTTTATATTCTTAAATTTAATTGAAAA
>JAOXYD010000002.1:19182875-19200160 GCA_028565735.1 Pinacopodium congolense | reverse complement strand
ATTTTTTATTTCTAAACTTAAAAGAATAATTTCAATTATATTTCAATAGAATAATTTTTAATTATTTAAGTATATATAATTCAACAATTTTTTTATCAATGAAAATATAATTTAAATTGAAATTATTCAAAAATATTTTATAATATTTAATTATAAAAAATTTTAAATATATTTTAAATTTTAAAATATAATTGAATAATTTCAATATAATTAAAAATTATTTATAATTGAAAATACTTAATTGCAAAATATTTTTCAGTAAAATAGTTTTTAATCAATTGAAGGAATAAGTTATATATTAAAATAGTTTTTAATCCTAATAAAATATTGATGTATTAATAACTTATTTTTTATTAAAAAATTAAATTTGACTTGAACTAAATAAAATTTAGAAGATTAGTCATTCAATTGAAAATTGTAAAGGTTTATCATTGAATTGAAAATTTTTTAAAAGGTTTCTCACTAAATTGAAAATTTTTAAAGGTGGGGGATGTATCCATATTGATGCTGACATGTCACTTTTACCACGTAGACGTTGACGTGACAAGGTCTGTTTACCGTGTTAGTGTGGACTTAATGGAAGTCCAATGGAAGTAATGTTTTTACCTTAAATGAAAAATTGTTTAAAGGTTAGTTACTCAATTGAAAAATTTTAAAGGTTGCTTACTTAACTGAAAAAATCCAAAAAGTTTACTCACCTGTGAAATTATTATCACATATAAAAAATGGTCATAGTTATGTTGATTGGTGGCGGTTGAAGTACATTTAGTTTAGGGGGAATGATTTAATGGGAAGAGGAAGTTACTGTTTGCAATTATAAAAATACCCTTATATATTAACATTAGTAGCTTCAAGTAACTGTGCAGATGTAGATGGGGTAATAACGGGGGCTGAGTAGTCGCTCCCTTTATTAAATGCTTTGTACTAAGTTATCTTGAGGTTTTCTTCAAATTACTTGTGAAATATTTGAACTAAATGAGCTTGTATAAAAAATAATGTTATGAACTTATATTTGAAACGAATGACAATATGAATGAACCAAAATAAGGAGCAATTTTATAAACATGTAATTCAAAAGAATGAGACAATAATAAAAATGAACCTAGATTAACAAATGTTGTCTTAACAAGAATAAGGATCAACCTAAATTGCTGGATTTAATTGTGACTTCTTCAAATTAAGTCTTAATAAAATCCATGTAGTACTAGATGAAAAGGGCATAATATAACCCAAATTCCATTGACTTCATCTCCAAAAAGTCTAAAACCATTCATGAAAAGTTGAAGTACTACAAATAAGGAACCAATACTTTCCAAAGTCTACATTATGGTGAACACTTTATTCTAGTTTTTGACCTCATTCAATTTCTGAATAGCCTATAAAAATTAGAAGTTATAAATTTTAAAGAATGATATACAAAATATATGTGTAACTATGACAACACATTCATCTATAAGGAGACTTGCAGATTCTTGTTGATGGTACTTTAAATGAATGTTGAGTAGTTAGTGGCAATTTTGGAGCATGATACAATTATTAGATTACAAAGTTTGAGAGTAGAGGGGGAGAGATTTATTGGAGAAGAAGAAGAAGAGAGAGAGAGAGAGAGAGAGAAAGAGAAAAAGAGAAAGTGGAGTCCACAGGTACTAGGTGGGCTTTTGACACTTGTAAGTCTTAATTTAAAAAAAAATATTAGGATGTGTCACGTGATGCTTAATTGTTGAAGTCCTATTGATATAAAAGATTTTATCAGTTCAAAGTTCAAGTTGAATATTATTTCAAATATTAAGGTCTAAATTGAATATTTTTAAATTTTTAAATCTTTTTTTGAATATTTTGAAATATTAAAGTTTAATCATAGTGAAAAATATAAATTTAACTAAGTTTGACCTTTTATTTGAACCTCTATCAATAATCAAGATTTAGATCAAATAAAAAAAGAGACATATGATAAAATAAAATAAAAATAAAGAATAATTTAAAATTAAATCTAATGTTACTAACTAATTAAATAAGATATTTTTATTTTTTATTTTTAATACTGTAAAATGATAAAAAAATGAAATCTATGATTGAGATAAAAAATTTCAAAAGAAAAGCCAATTGAAATGAGTTGGAAAAAATTAAGTGTCTACAGCTTCCCCTTTTACTTATCCAACTTATGTAAAATGTGAAAAAAAATGTTATTTTTTCATAAAATTGAATAAGTAAAGGATAATCAACAATGATTTTAAATAATAATTTGGTAATAAAAAACCTAATATGAGATGTTATGAAAAAATAAAAACACCAATATAACATTGACAACAATTGTAAATTTGCAGTGAATTAAAGGGAACATTAAATTGATGAATCATAATAGAGATAAAGATAAATGACATTAAATTGAACCAAAACCATCTCTAAAATCTAAAGAGAAATGAATCATCAAAAATTAAAATTAGTGCATGATTGACGGCCCAAAAAAAAGAAGCTAAATCATGATGATTCCTAAAAAAATAGTACTAACAATGATGAATTGCTTAAAATTGAAAGGACTAGACAATAATGAATTATTAGAGATTAAAATAAAATTAGGTGATGGACATGATGAGGAAAACTAAAATAAAAAAAATGAAGAATTACTAATAAATGAAAAGATTGGATAGTGGAGAATTGCAAGAATTTGTAAAAAATTTGGTTAGTAAGGGATTTTCATGGAAAGATATAATTTAATGATGATGAATCACAAAAAAAAAGAAAAAATAAAAGGAGAAGAACTACAATGATGAATTGCCAACATTGAGTGTCATCAATTAAATAAATTTAGTTAATGGTTAAATGCCATAAGAAGTGTTAAAAAATGGAATAATTACGAATTGTCAACTAGACTTGGACAATGAAGGATTACCAAAAATTGAAAGAAATTTGCTAGTGATTAATTGATATAAAGAAATAAAAATACCAAAAGATTACAAATTGCTAGAAGCTGCAAATACTAGATAATGATAAATTATTGTTAGTTAAAGTAAAAGTAGCTAGAGATTGGTTGTCATGAAAAGATAAAAATGTTGAATAATAACATATTTCTACCAACCAGTAGTCAATGTTGAATTGCCATAAATTGAAATAAAGTTGATTGATGATTAATTGTAATAAAGTAAATTAAAAATACTAGATAATGAAAAATCACTTTAAATTAAATATATTAGAAAATGATAAATTGTTAGAAATTGAAATACAATTAATTGATGATTGATTTCGACAAAGAAACAAAAATGTTAAAGAGAGAAAAAGTTTGAAAAAAATAATGAAAAAATTGTCAAAAATTGAAATAAAATTTTTTAACATTTGACTTTCATAAAAAAACAAGAAAATTTAATAATGAAAAGTTGCTTGTAATGGCAAGTTAATGATGAATTACTAGAGATTGAAATAAAGTTAGCTTATGATTAATTAACATAAAAATAATACAAATGCTAAACAATGACAAATTGTCAGCAAATCCTAGTCGTATATTGTACTTAAGATGGAAGGGGGAGGTGAATTAAGTATTTTAAAGAAATGTAAACCTAAAACCAAAATTTCTAGCTCATGATGCTCCTGACCCCAATTTAAGTGTTATGATGATGCTAATTTATATTAATGTGATAAAATTTTGAGTTATTTAATAACATTGAGAATGGAAAATAAATACAAAGAGTGAAGCAAATAAATAAACTGATTTTATAGTGATTCAGCAATAATTCTTTACCTACATTCACTTTTCAAGTCACATTTGAAAATTTCAATAACAACCAAATTTCTTTGGGGTTATAGAGGAACCCTTAATAATCTTCTTCTATGGATAAAGAGTAATCTTAAACAATCTTCTTTATGGGCTGAAGAGGAATCCTTAACATTAACCTCAATTCAAAGCCCCTTAACTAGAAAAATATAAATTAAAATATCTCCCTTGAACTCCTAAATGATTTAAGACTCAACCAATGCAATATGGATACACCAATAACTAAGGAGGTTCCACCTTATTTTGGTGATGACAAAAGGATTTAGTTACTAATGGTTGTTATGTTTAAGTAAGTTGAAAAATAGGTACATGAACGAAGTACAATTACAAAGTTTTCGAAATAAACATCTTGATATGGTAAAATATTTTAGGAAAGATTTTCTAAGTATTTATAAGTTAAGAAATACTTTTTAAGTATTTGGGTTTGATTTGGTATGATTATAAATAAGTTTCATTTGTTTATAGTCGACTAGGCACAACATTTTACAGCCTCTAACACTCGATTTTTCAATGGAAATTTTGAAAATTTTAATTATAACATTATGTTATGCAACTGGAGGAGGAGTATTTTTGGCTATAAATAGGTGTTAGTAATATGTGTTTTTTTTTTAAAGAAACATTCCAAAAAATCATGCAAGTTCTTGAGCATTCTAGTGAATTTATGTGAAATTTTTGTGAGTTTTTGGTGAAGTGGTGTAAATTTAGGAGGCATTTTGTAAGCATATTATTTTCATTAATCTTTTTATAGTGTGAGTCTCTTTTATAAACCAAACTGAGTTTAATTAAGATATTTTTAAAGTATTGTCTTTGTGATAATTGAAAGGAAGTGAGGTTATTCTTTACCCTAAAAAAAAAAGAGAGAGAGTCAATTTTATCCTTAAGTCATAAAAGGAAGTTGTATTATTAAACTTGTATTTATTTTGTGATAGTGAAACTATCAAATTAAGTTTAACAATTGGTATCAGAGCTAGGTCTTAGTTTAAATTCTAGTAAATTTGTGAGAAAATATTACTATGATAGACATGATGAACACATTTGCTCTCTCCTATAGGAAAAAAAGGACAAAACATTGGTAGGGCTCTCTATTTTAAAGGAAATAATTACCTATATTAGAAGATTAGGATTAGATGATATTTGATGTTCGATAATGTAGATTTTTTTATAATAGTTTTATGAAAGACTTCTATACCTTCTAATCTTGTATGAAATTAATTAATGCCTAAGAATGAAGATTAGTGGGATAATGAAGATAAAAAGTACTCTCCCTAAACAACAAAACTATACATATTTTATACTATACACTAAGTGTGAATGAATTCAGTAGGGTATCTATCAGCAAAACTACATATGAAATTGGCATACTTTAGAAATCACACACGAAGATACCAACCAAGTTAAAGAGAGTAAAGCTAGTATGTTCACTTATCAATGTAAACTTTTTCATATGTTGCATGATAAAAATATTTATTCTATGTATAATAATTTTATTGATATTTTAATGCTTTAAAATGGTTTAGGTAAGCCCTATACAAATGTTGTTAAACTTGTTAGGAAGATCCTTAGGTCCTTGCCGAAATCGTGGGAAGCTAAGGTCATCATAATTCAAGAAGCAAAGGATCATTGCTTTCTCCCTCGACAAGCTTATTGGTTAACTGTTGACATATGAGATTAGGTTGAAGGTCGAAGAAAAGGAACCTGTACCTAAAAAGGAAAACATAGTATTTAAGGTCAAATGGAGTGAGGAAAGCGAAAATGAAGAGTCCTCGTATGGAAGTAAAGATGAAAATATTGTTGTCATTATGTGAAGTTTAAAGAAACTCATAAGGAAGAAGGCATCCAGATTTAGAAAGGAAGTTCAATCATTTTCTAAAAGTGAATTAGCTAACATAACTTGTTTTGAATGTGTTAAAGAAGATCACTTTTTGAATGTGCTGAAAAGGATCACTTGCGATAGCATTGCCCGCACCCCTGAGAAGAAGAGAAGAAGGAAAAGAAGGAATTAAAGAAGAAGAAAGCATTGAAGGTTGCATGGACCAATTCAAGCGACTACGAGAAAGAAGAAGTGGCCAATATACGTTTCATGACACACAATGAGGTATCTTCTTCCCATTCTCATCATAGTGATAATGAATGTGATATTGAGTATAATTATGAGAAAGTTTTAGAGCATAAAGAAGATTTGACTAAGAAGAAGAAGTAACCGCATGTTAGGCATAAGGAATCCTTAAAATTTTTAGTTTAGTGTAAATTGAATGATGAAACTATGGCTCGTAATAATCTATCCTCTGGGGCATACTATGATTCTTTCGCCATTTAAGGAGTCTTTTTCCCATAGTTGCCCCTCAAAAAGCGGGTTTAGGAATTGTCTACCTACCACGTCGAGAAGACCATGCTAGGTGTTTAAAAGGTGACTAATGACAAACATGGTGGATGATGTTCTAATGACAATGATCCTTATATAGCAAGACCATTTTCATTAAAGTGGAGAACTTAGAAGATGAATCCTTATCTAGGACTTTTATTTAAAATGTATCTATTAGACAATAATCTAGGCCAAGACATCATGCCTTTATGCAGAGTCAAAGACCTATAAATCCTTAATGATAGAAGAACATTTTTCCAACTTAGGCAAAATTTTCAATTAAGGCCCTATAATGCTTTTAAACTTAGAAATGAGTGCATATAGATCACGTGTTATATTATTTTGCACTTATTATGGATATCATAATCATGCAACATGTTTTTATTATGATAGGATTAGAATCATTTCACTAAGAGGTAAAGATAGATATGAAGCTAACTCTCATGGACTCAAGATGATGTGGTTACCTAAATCAATATGATTTTCTTATTTTTTAGGTCTTAAAGAGGAGGAATTAATAGTACTTGTTCAAGACATATGACTTGTGGCCCATCAGAATTTGTTTCTTTTAAAATCAAGGATGGAGTTTCCTTCACTTTTAGAGACAATGATAAGGGTATGGTAACTAACGTTAAAAAGATTAGTAAGGGCAGTTGTCTTTTAATTAATAATGTTTTATTTGTTGATGGATTAAAGCCTAATTTCCTAAGTTTTAGTCAATTATGTGATAAAGATTACAAGGTATGTTTTAAAGGAAATGAATTTATAGTTTCAATATTTAGTGATGGTAGCGTTGCTTTCTTAGGAAAAATAGAAGGTAACTTTACATTGTTGATTTGAATGATGTCACTAACCTAAAAAACAAGTATTGGGTTTCTTTGAGTGCTTGGATTTGGTATAGATGACTTGGACATGCTAACATGGATCATCTATCAAAACTCAACCCTAAGAAACTTATTAATAGGCCTCCAAGCACAAGGTATGAAAAAGATAAAATTTGTAGAGCGTGAAAAATGGGGAAGCAAGTAAAAAGCTCATGTCCAAGTAAGAAATCAGTAACAACTTCTAGACCCCTTGAACTTCTTCATATGGATTTATTTAGACCTACTAGAGTAGCTAGTTTAGGTGGTAAGATTTATGCATTTGATATTGTTGATGAATTCAATAGATTTAAGTGGGTTTTGTTCTTAAGTAGTAATGAGTAGAAGGTTCATTAAGGACTTTTCCAAAATAGCAAAGCTCCTTACTGAGCTTCTAACTAAGGATGCACTCTTTAACTTTGATGATCAATGCATGCATTCTTTTAAGTTTTTGAAAGAAAAACTTACTAGTGCACCTATTTTGGTATCACCAGATTGGTCTCTTCCTTTCAAGTTAATATGTGATGCAAGTGACTTTGCAGTTGGAGCAGCACTTTCTTAAGAACTATTGGCGGACTAAATTCTGTTATATCAACATAATTCTTTTATTTTCTTAAGGATTTGATTATATGATCTGTAAATTATAGACATTTATATAGTCTATATATTATAAAATAAAATAAATATGATTAAAATAATAAAATAATATATAAATTATTATTATTATTATTATCATATAACCGACATATTATAAATGTTCACAATTTACTTAAGTTTCTCTTTTTTTTAATAGTCTATTGATTACTTAATTTTCTCCTTTTCTTAATAGTCCTTTCCTATCCTCTTACTCTTCTCAGCTTTATTATCAAGTAAACTAAGGGTCTATTTGTTTGTGTTTTTTTATTTTTAATTTTTTAAAATATAAAAAAATTACAGAAATCGAAAAAATTCATTAATATAACACATAAATTAAAAAAAATAACATAATAATTCATAAAAAATATATAATTCAATATAAAAATATAAAAATTATAATAAAAAATATAACCAAAAACTGTATCAAACAATCGTAAAATTGTGTAGATTTTTAATAATTATATTTTGCTGTTTGTGAATCAACGTGGCTTGAGGAGATTAGCAAGAAGGTTGAGGAGTATCAAGGTTGATTAAAAAAGTAAAAACCCGATCAAGATAAGTTCAATGCCTTCTCATTTTCTTTTAATTTTTAGCATTTAAGTGGTCTGTTGGCTTGCTTCTATTCTATGTGTTTGTTGTATTGTGTTCGTCTCTCCGTTTACTTTGATGCACATGCTTTCGTTCCTTTCATTAAGTCGCCTTCTTTAAAATAAATTTTCTAACGAGCATTTTAATTATTCCTTCTATATTTTCAATTATTTGAAATCTATCGGATATTGTTTTAAATTAATTTAATTGAACTTTTTTTTGTTGTTGCTCTCTTTGTATCTATAATGAGACAAGGTTTATATCAATTCAGTTGTATTTTTAGATAGGTGTAATCAATAATATTTAGTTGGTGATCAAAAGTGTCTTCTAAACCTTAAGATTTTACTTAATATTTAAATCAAATCTTAATATTTTAAAATATTAAATTAAATCATATTATTTCGAAAACATTTAAAAATAACTCTAACAATTTAAAAAGATTAAAAAAATAACTCTAATCTTGCAAGCAATAGAAGTTAATTCAAAAAAATTTTAAAGATATTTTTAAAACATTAAGATTTATTGGAGCATTTTTAAAACATTAACATTTTTTTAATATTTTAAAATAACGGGATTTGATTTAAATATAGACCAAAAAAATAAAGTTAATATAAAATATTTGTACCAAAAGGTTGACAAAGCATAAGCATGTAAATAAAGAAAAACTAGAGTTGAAATAAATAAGAATTGGTAGTACGTGCGTGAAGGATATTAATTCATCAACTTCAGGTGATTGACAATTGAAGATATGATGATTCCCATAGCACATGCCAATAATAATTCCTCCTAACGCTTTAAACATAAGAACGCGCTAAAATATACGCACGAATACTCAAGTGCACTGTTAAAAAGAAAGAATAAGTGGAGAATAAGGTATAAGGCATAAAAAACTTGAGAAACTGAAAAGAGTTCCGGGGATCATTTTACATTGAGTATAGTGAAGCATGTATAAAATACATACATAATTCTATTAGACAACTAGATATAATTAAGTGACTTACTAGATATAAATAAGGATATCATAAAAGATATAAATTTTATATTGAGTATTTAAATTCAAATTATCATGGACATCTTGGTGATTGAATTAATTAATATTTAAATTTGAATTAAAAATTTTCCTTATCACCTTTTATGATTAGTTATTTAAAGACATTATTGCATTGCTATTCCCAAATCTTAATTTTTGATAAGGAGATTTTTCTATTTATAACAAAACATGGGCATATAAACTACCCTACATATATATATATATATACACATTTAATTTCCTCATATGAAAAGGCCTTATGATAAACAAGATATAGAATTTGAAGTTGGGAACTAAATTAAGCTGAAGTCAACAAGGATAGCGACAGTATTGTGCTTACTTCTTGTTGCAGGAAACTTAAATCTTTTGTATGCACTCATATTTCAATGACGTTTGTGTTTAATCTCTCGTGCTTCTTCGTTTCCTCTTCCACGTTAAATACAATACGATTCCCACAAGGCAACCAACCATAATATCACCAAAGAAGCTACAAATTTCCCATTTCTCTCTCTCCCTCTCTCTCTATGTGTCACTCAATCCCTGCATGTCGATGCAAGGGTGACTTTAAAAGAGCGTAAAAAATTAGATTTTTTTTTAGATATAAATTTGGAGCTGAATAGGCCAAACGTTTGTCAACAGTTGTGTCTGGCTCTTCCTCAGTTGTCCTACCTTAAAACGCGGTAACTCTTACACCTGTGGCTTTCCCTCTCTTTTGGCTCTCGGTCTCGGCGTCAGTTCATTTTCTGTTTCCATACCTCTCTCTTTCTTGTGTCGTTTGCATTTGGGATTGGTCCTTTCAGCTGCTGGACTTCGATTTTGTTTAGCTCATCTTGCCTTTTCGGTTTGGATTCAAGGTTTGTGATGGTTGTCGATTTGGGACCTTTACTGGTATTGAAAATGCTTGACAGTCCGCGTATGATCTGTTTTCAAATGTCAAAACTGGCAATAAAAGTTCTGTTTAACAGTAATAAAACTTTTGTTGTTTTTTTTTCTCTTTTCTCTTTCATGCAAATGTTGAGTATTTTCAATGGAAGATACGGATATTTTTGAGCTCTAATGACGGTGCTTCAAAATTTCCGCAGCTATTTCTCTGTATTAATAATAGAATCTGTGATGAAAACCCATTCTAGATTCTATCTCTTCCATTTTCTATAGGGAGCGGCGGTAGAGAAAATTGCTTGATTTGGTTTGTTAATTACGGCAGGAAGTTTTGAACTTATATTAGTTTTCATGTCAGGACTCTAATTTATATATTCCTTTTGTGATATGTTATATAGGGACTCTGTTTTGATTAGTTTTGGAGATAATTTTCTCTACGTCCTAGTTTAGATTCTAAAAAATGTGTAGCTATGAGCTTCAATATAAGAAGTCGATTAATAAAGCTCTTGCCTGGAGTTTGGTTTCTGCATTGGATCACACATGCATGCCCCTAAACACGCTTTTAACGGACGTGTTTTAGTTACGAACAAATTTATTTTTTTGTTCTTCTCTCCCTCACTCTCAAATTCAACACATAGGTTGTGTGGCGTATTTAGGTTGCTTAACGGTTAAACTTGATGAAGGCGTCTCGGAGTTTAAAATTGGGCACACTTTCTTTGAGGCAAAGGACTTACGAAAATTCTCAATTTCTAATTTTCGATGTACTCTGGATGTTGGCTGATCAAAATACAGCCTTGAACTTTTGGAACCTTTAGACTAGCGAGCCTGTCAATTCCATCTAGAACTGTGATATCTCTTGTTCACCGAGTTTGATTACGTAGCTTTATTCTTGTTTTGATCTAGAAATCCAGTCTACAGGCTAGCGTAATAGAAAAATTTTCTTGGTAACTTCTTGTTTTGAACAGAATTATGTTTCAATATGATGGTAATGGCTTCTCATTTCGTCTCAAATTTTGGTTACATTGCTCTACAGTTTGTTATGTGAAATATAACAAGTGCGGCTGTCCATGACGTCACTCAGACCATGGAAATCAATAAAAAGGAATGCATTTCTTGATGGGGTATGGCTTGTTATCTTTTTGTTTCTTCAATTACTCATACTCTTTTAAGGTTGCAAATAGCTAAGAAAGCAGAGCAGCTGTTAAAATGATCTCATTTTCTCTCTTGGATAACTATCCATCTGTTTCCCCCTGTTCAGGGAAGATGCGGATTAAAGAAGAAGCAGCTGCCGTTTATGGCAGTTTTATGTACAGTGATGTTGTTCGTTGCATATAGAACCACAGTTTATCAGTATCAGCATACACAGGTTCCATGAGACTTTTGCTTCTCCATTTGTGATTGTAAATTATCCTAACACACACTAGCAAGGCAGATCAAGTCTCTGCTGGTTGTCTTGTCATGGTTAATTTGTGTGTCAAGAGGGAGAAGGATAGGCAATACCCTGAATCTCATTTTTTATGCTTCTTTACGAGGTGATCACATTTGATTTTTTCAATTTGTTAAGAGAAAATATAAACTGGCTCTGCTTCCCATTAGTGCTGGTGTGAATTTAAGAGTTATCAAAATTTTATCTTGGAATCTTCAAAACTTGACATCAGTGCTTGGTTTTAGTCTGCACTGGGTCCTGCTTTTGAAATTGTATATTTGTGTTTTACTGGCTTTGTTTCTCCTACTTATGTGCTGTACTTCTGCATAGCAAAATGATTTCCATTTTTTGTATTTAAAGCCGCTTATTTGTTTAGATTTTTTTTTTCTTCAATCTCTTCTGTTACACTAGCTTTGTTTATAATTATTTATTTATTATTCCTTTTCCAATAACAGATAGAAGAAAAGCTGCACCCGTTTGACACATTGAAGGTAAGTTTAGAACTGCCATCCAATTGTCTACTTATGCTTTTGTTTAGCTTATAGGACTTACAAAGCTAGTACCACTGTTGAGCTGGTTCTGGAATACTAGCAATTCTATTTATTTGATGAACCTTGGAATGATTTGCTGTTTGTCTCATGTGCCATTTGATGTAAACCCCAGGAATCAGCTTTTGCTTCTGGATTTTTGCATTATTTGCCTCACGGTATTGTACGTGCCAGTTCAGATTTGGAGTTAAAACCTCTGTGGTCAACTAATAGGTCAAAGGTTGGTTCTGGTCCCTGTTTCTGTCTGCTGTTTGAGAGCATCTGTTTAATTTTTTGATCATTTAAATTTTTCTGTAGATGTAATTCGATTCTGCTAATGTTTGTGTGTCTCAAGCGACTAGCTTTCTTGGCGTTACTCATTATATGTTTATTAACATCAATTGCAGGTTGAATCTTATAGCCTGCGCAACTTGCTTGCTATCCCGGTTGGTATAAAGCAAAAAAATAACGTTGATACCCTTGTTGAAAAGGTATATCAATCTGTCATAAGAAATTTTTGATTTTCTTGAACCAAGCGTTTGCCTAATTCCATGGAATTCAGTTTCTTCCAGAGAATTTTACAGTTATTCTATTCCATTATGATGGCAATCTGGATGATTGGCGGGATCTTAAATGGAGCAGCCAGGCCATACATATTGTTGCTCAGAACCAGACAAAATGGTGAGATTTGAACTTGATGAAAGTTTCCTCTTTTCTGCATCCTCAAGTCATGTTATGCTTTGTTTTGACTTTGTAAATCACATGTCTATATCTTTGTACATCAGCTAAGGATTTGCAATTATATTAGTTGAAGGAGCAATATTGACCAGTTGAACTTGAAGATCTTCTAAAGAACCTGGTAGATTAACCTCTATGAGTTTCTGAAAAAGGTGTTATCTGTATGTTAATTTTTGTTTATTTTGTTGTATACTTTCTGTACGCAAAGGGAGAAAAAGTAAAAGGCAGTAAGGGATGCTTTAACAGCTGTACAATAAAGTTGGAGAGTTCAAAACTCCAAAAGGTTGCTAGAGCTCTGGATGTTTAAATGTTCATATATTTTTTATTGGATCCAATCCAACCTCAATGCCTCTATCCTCTCTTTCTGTCTTAATATATGTGCATACACATTTATTTTAGTTGGCATGCATACTGGAACTAAATTGTGGTTGAGCATTAGTTTTGATAAAATCTGGTTTCCTTTTCAGGTGGTTTGCTAAACGGTTTCTTCATCCAGCTGTTGTTTCAATTTATGATTACATATTTCTCTGGGATGAAGATTTAGGAGTTGAGTATTTTGATCCAAGAAGGTAAAACAGTGGAGGACTTGTTGGACGTAATTGCCTTCAATATGCTCATGTCTCCATGCTTGTATTTTCTTCTTTATAAGATTTGTTTTATATTCATTCTCAAGTGTTATTGGCAAGCTTAACTCAATAATAGAATAAACAATTGAATTCATTTTGTTTTAAGTAGATATTTGGAGATTGTGAGATCAGAAGGCCTAGAGATATCTCAGCCGGCTCTGGACCCAAATTCAACAGATATACATCATAGAATTACCATTCGTGCCAGAACAAAGAAGTTTCATAGGTGAATGGGATGACTTTTGGGAACTCTTCTTTGAATTCTAAACGTCTAATGTTTTATAGACTTATTGACCATGTCTTAATCTATGCAGAAGAGTCTATGACATCAGAGGCAGTACTAAATGTTCAGATGCTAGTGATGGGCCACCATGCGTCGGGTAAATTATTCTTCTGCCAGACTGGTTTATCTTCAAAAAAATCCCCTTTTTATCTCAGGTTTTATTTTGTTTTGTCTTTGTTTGTTGTTGCTGACCTTTGTACTGCCATTATTTTTATTTTTTATATTCCATCGAACTGTTAATATTATTAAAAGGGAAGCTATGTTGTTATTGATACTTTCATATACTGGGGGCATTTAGAACCTATGATTGATAAATATAGCATCTTTTCCTACTTTAAGAGACTCAATATTCAATTGTCAAGGAACGTGAGTGTCAGCTTCACGAATTATAACAATCTTAAGTACATCTTTTAGGAATTCCCTTTTATAGCTTTTTCAAAATAATTTGGTTTGCCGATTTTCCTTTTTAGATTTGTGGAAGGTATGGCTCCAGTATTTTCAAGATCAGCATGGTACTGTACTTGGCATCTTATACAGGTAACATCCGATCTTGAGCCTACCTTTTACTAATAACGATATCCTATTGAATAACATACTGTCTTCTCTTAAGAACTTCTCTTCACTTCCTGGCTTAATTTTTTGATACAGGACTTTGGTCTAAACTGGAATTTTCACTTACTTTGTCTTTGATTTCTGAAGATGGATTATGGTTTTGATTAGTTCCAGTTGTGAAATTTTATGCTTTGACACAGTAGGTGAAATTAATATGCCGTTATTAAGAAAGCGTGTATAATCTGCTTAGTACTGAATTCTACATTTTCTTTGTTCTTTTTGCTTTGATCAGAATGATTTAGTCTATGGTTGGGGAGTGGATATGAAACTAGGATACTGTGCTCAGGTATACTATTTTTTTCATCGTTATATCGTACCCTTGTTGCACTTAAAATTGATGTTGGTTACATTTACAAACATTTTGTGTCCATTGCTGTTATTTTTCTACTTTGTTTCTTGAAACGGAATTTTTTTGTGTGGGTTAATTCTGCTTATTTAATGGCTATTAATTAGTTCACATAACTTCGTGTTGTTTGCTCTTCAATATCTTGACAAACCATCTCATCCAATCTACAATCAACAGGACTTGTTCTTTTCTAGAGAGCTTAGTGGATCTAACATTATTGTACAAACATTGAGTGAATTCATGATATTGACAAGAGTGGTGTTATTGTGACCTTTCATTGAATCCAAACTATTAACATGAATTCTTCTACATATGATTGCTTCTGCATTTCGTGGTATTACGACAAAGGAATGTAGTTCATTTTGATCATGTAATAGATGGATAGCATCTGCTAAGTAGTTATCGCTGTGGTATATTATGCAACATCAATTTTTAGCTATTTGAAAATGAAACAGTCTTTCTGTACATCCCACTTCCTGCTCTAATTCCTTATGATCAGTAAATAGTGCCTGTTGAAGTCAATGTTTTTGAACATGCAATGCATCTCCCTGCAATTCGTTCTTCTGGACTGGGGTGAAGTTGATTTGTACACAGGCTTAGCCATTACTTATTTACATGCAACTAAATACATGTGCATGAGTAGCTGAAGCCATATATGGATGACTTTGTAAACATGGGTACAGGGAGATCGGACGAAGAAGGTGGGTGTCATTGATAGTGAGTACATTGTTCATAAGGGAATACGGACTTTAGGTGGAGGTGGACGTGCGACACCACGGAAGAAGGTGACTGTTTTTCGAATATTATATAATTTCCAACTAAGATTTTTTTTTGTTTCTTTTATCTTGATGGGTGTTTCTTGTTTGGTCTGAATCAACAGCATTCAAATCCCGACGCTTTTGGCAAGGTAACAATATTCTATCAAAGTAGAAGGCTTTCAATTCCTCTTTTTTTTTTTTTGGTTGGGTTGCATGGAAGTTAAATATACACCGGAGGATGTTAATGTAAGAATTCAACATTTTTCTAATTTATCCAGAAACACAGTTCGGCAGTTGTGGATCCTCGGATTGAGGTGAGACTCTGTTGTAGAGAATGAGTGGTGTAATTTGATGGTCTTTTGTTTGATTATTGACTTATTTATTTTTGGTATGGTTGGTTGGCTGGTGAATATGAACAGATACGAAGGCAGTCAACATGGGAACTTCAAATGTTTAAGGAAAGGTGGAAAAAAGCTGTAAAAAACGACAGGAGATGGGTTGATCCATTTAGAAGCACCCAAAGACATAGGAAACATAGGCGGCATAACCAATGAGTTTTCTTCCATTTATAAAATTATAGTCAGCCTTTCATGTGTTTTTCGTCTCCTTTACCCTTTTAATAATGTTATTATTATTATTATTGATGTACAGTGTATTCTCCACCTGTCATATTTTTTTATTTTGTTATTATTTTTCAAAATTTTTTAATGAATAATTTGATTTACTGCTTTCATGCTCAAGTGACTGGAATGGAAGAAATATGAGAGGAAGTAATGGCAATATTTTAAAATAAAATAAATATTCATTTTATTTCCTAAAATAAATAAGAACTTTCTTTGAGAGGAAGTAATGACACGGCCCACGGGGCCTCATCTTGTCCTCCTCCTTTTTAAAATTTGACTTTAAGTCCTTTGTACTTTTCATTTGAGTTAGGATTGAAATTAAATTTAAAAATTATATGATTTCTTAACATATCTATGACCTCCTATAAAAGAATTCACTGGATTTTTTTTTCGGTCGATATCAATAGAACTTTTTAAATAAAAAAGCTCTAAGATATGTTGTTGCACATTTTTTAACCTAATTATTCTGCAACTAATTTGCAAGTTCAACCCAGTGTAACATGAAATGAAGCAAGTTCTGAGGACTCCACTGAATTGAAATTTTAGAACTCAAGAAGTAGTTGATATTCTTAGCATCTAACTTGTGTTAACACTATTCTCTCGAATTGCAGCAATTTTTTTTTTGAACTTATCAATATATGTAAACGCATGACCGAAATAAAATGAAAAAGAAAAATAAACCCTCAAGTTTGATATGGAATAGAATTGGTAGATTGCATAAATTAAAATAGGTTTATGCAAACGAAATGCAATTTTCAAAGCCTACACAACTTCATATTTTGAGCTGCATTGTGCCCCTTTTTATCTTCATGCTCACGGGACTAACGTTAGTTTTTAATTTGTAAATTTTGAGCATGTTTGATAAGGCTTGTTGATTTAGTTTTTTATTTTTGTTTTTTTAATTATAAAAATAAAAAATAAACTATTAATATAGTATACAAATTGCACAAAAATAAAAAAAACACACAAAATAAAAAATAAAAACAAAAAATTGAGTCAAATGAACTTTTTATAAGTAACTACTTATTAGTGAAGGTAATAATAAACATAAAATTAATCTGAAGGGAAGTTGAACTGTAAAAGAGGAAAGGAAAAAATTACATGTCGAGCAGATTATATAATAATAGTAATATAATAATTATATTAATTATATATATATATATATGATAAGTTGTTGTTGTTGTTGTTATTATTATTATTATTATATAGTTTCATGTGAGAATCC
>JAOXYD010000002.1:19142537-19154191 GCA_028565735.1 Pinacopodium congolense | reverse complement strand
TGCCCACAAAGCTCGCCCAAGCATGGCCCTTCGCACGTAGTCGTTGGCCGCGCATAGCACCGACGCGGCCGATTATGGGTATAGTCCAGGTCAAGCAAATCGGGTTATCGGGTCTGGTCAATTTTTGACATCCTATTTGTATCTTCCAGAACGACACAGTTACTCGTCTTTGGCGTCGCTTTATGTGTCCACCAACTCCATTAGCAAGCCTCTGAGGTTTTCGGAGAGAGAGGGATGGGGAGGAGGATTTTGATCGATGTGTTGAGGACAATAGTAAATGCGGAGAGGAGAGGGAAAGCTAATGTGGAGCTCCAACCGATTTCTACCGTCATGTCGTCTTTTTTAGGGATCATGAAGAATAAAGGTTTTGTTTTCTGTGAATTGCAGATTATTTCATTTAGCCAAACGATTATATGAGTAGGAGTCGTGGATATGGTTAGGAATTTCTGAATTTTTTTTTCCTTTATTGTGTTCAATGCAACGTCGAGCTTCTTATTTTTTCTCCCCGACATTTGTGTTGGAAGTCGTTTGCTTTATGGTACCTGCGATTTAAGGTCCCATAGTTGATTCTGTTTTTCCATTGACTTTGCATATATGTTAGTGTATGTTCTTCTGTATTGCATCTGTTTTACAATTTCTGAGTCTTGGTAAGTTGAAGAATCAAGCTTCCATGTGTATATGCACAAAGAAAGGAATGCGGAAATATTGTTTAGGATGTCCTTTAGGTGCTCGCTATTATTCCTTTCTTTCCTATTAATGGAGCTAGTTGACATGGAGTACTGTTAATCACCTTTGTTCATGATTTTCAGTTACTTTGAGTGAGCGCGTTTGAAAGTCAATAGATTGTACCTTCGCTCGACCTCTGTTTTAGGTCTCCGATAGAATGGGAGTAAGGGGCTCGATAATCTGTTAGTGTTTGATATTGAAAGATGCTACATAGCTTCTCTCAGAAGCTTATCAGGTTCAATGCAGATGTTCTCTTAGCTATAGTCAGCAGTAGGCTGGTCATATTAGCTTATAGTTTTTGAAGGGGGCTAAAGTGCTGGTTAGATAGTTACAGTGTATCAATGCCCTTTCTTGCGAGAAATTCTATTTGCATATAAGGCTATTGGTTTTCTTTTTGGCATCCCAAAAGTTTGTTTGATATAGAAGAAGGAAAAGAAGGGGAAAGCCTAATACTTCTTTTCTATATCTGGTTTAAAATCATTGGGTGAGGTTTGAAGCACAATATCAGAAGCATGAAATACAAATTCTTATCAAGAATTAGATGCTTTCTCCCTGTTGTATTATACATTCAGTTGCAGACATAATGATTAATTTCTATGGCCTACCCTCTCCATCTTAACCATTCAGATTTTCCCTCATCTTTATCCCAATACAAAATTAACTGGATATAGTGGAAGTCTCAACAAAGATGTTACTAGATCTATTTAAACAACTTGCATTATTTCGTATGAATGTCTCTGGAGTTCGAATTACCAAACAATCAATTATATATATATATATATATATCATATTCAAATTCTTTAATTTGGCATTTATTTTCTTTCTAGGATACATAAAAAATTTCCAAGTTCATGATCTGCAGAGAGTGGGGAGAGAATCACTGTGGAACTACAAGGCAGGGTAACTGATTGTCGAGCTATCACATTTAGGCAAGACCTCAGGGCCAAAGACATAGAAAAATACAGATTGCAAACACTTCCCTCAAAACAGGTTCATTCATGTTCTTCTGAATTTTTTAAAGTAAATATATGGAACATTCTTTGTGAAATGCATTGTTTTTCACATTTTGAGTATGGGTGGTATTGTTTTCATGACTTCTGTCATGCAGTGGGGTTATGTTGTGATCACAACTCTCGATGGTGTATTGGATCATGAAGAAGCCCTTAGGCTAAAGGTGGTCAAGTTCTTGGTTACTTCCATTAGACATTTACCTTGCTGATCAACAATTCTGGGTCAGAAAGCAAGAAGCCGTCACCCTGTCGAGCTCATGATGCCTAGGAGACTTTTGTATCAAGATGGGAAAAAGATTAGAAAGAAATTCAATTCCTAGTTTGCTTATATCTGCCTTCAACCACTAACTAAGTAATATGGCCGATTATACTTCTGAATTCTTCTCAATGAACTGGGTTGTCCAGACTGCCATATTGAGGTTCGGCATCCAAGATGATCCTTTATGGTCCCTTGAATGACCACCAATGCAATGTTTTTCATTGCTTTCTATGACTACAGTTTTCCTTACTATTTCGTTGCTCCTCTCTATTATTTATCAACGAGATAACAGGAGGCCAGTGGATATCGTTAGTAGTCACATTTAGGATGTCTTAAATTTGTATTTGTGTGTTGGTCTTCAGCTTTATAAACATGTCTGACGTACCAGAGCTGGATTCAAGTGGCCTGCCCAAAGCAGTTTATCATTCCAATGGGCGGTTGGTGGTTGGGCTTAACTTGCAAGAGAAAGTAGGAGAAACGGGAGTAACTCCTCATCTTGGTTTACGTATGGGCTGAAATATCTGTAGGGTGCTTAGTTGAAAATAGAAAGTAAATTGTTACTTTTCCATGAAGATTTAGGAAAGAAAAGAAAACTGAACTTCTATGTTCAAATTTATAAATTCCCCTTTCAAAAAGGTAAAAAGTTTACTTTACTCTGTAGTATTTGGAAGATGGTTTAATTTAATTTTTAACATTTTTTAAAGTACTAATTTTATCCTTTAATGTTTGTAGAATGTCATAATTGATCCTTTAACATGTTTATAACATGGTATATTTGACTTCTTTATTAATTTCGTCAAGATTTTGTTAGATAAATATAATTTTATTAATAAATTGTTAACTAATTATTAAAAGAGCAATTAATAAAATTTTAATAAAACTAGTATTAAAAGAATAATTTATGTAATTTGACAAACGTTAAGAAGTAAAGTATATAATTTTATAAATGTTAAGTAGTAAAATAATACTTTAAAAAACAATAGAAGACAATTTAAGCTTTTTTTATAAAGGTTAGGAAACAAATTATACCTTTTATTCTTTAAAAAATTATATAACATTTGGAAGCTTTTTCTCAATTAAGTTTTCAGGCAATGGCTTGTTCTTCATTTGAAAAATGCACTTGTATCCATTAAGATTGTTAAGGAATGTATGTTATTATTTTTTTATTTTTCAAATTTTATTTATCTAAATACAAAAATCAATAAAAAATTATTTGTTACATTTTGTTTTGGTTTTCTAATTTTAAAATTAGAAAAATCACAATAGAAATAAAAAAATCATAAATTTGTGTTTTTTAACGCTAAAAATAGGTTTTTAAAACTAAATTTTCTATATTAAATAAATATAAAATCTATAAATTAATATGTATTTTTAAAGCATATATGAGTGTTTAGGACTAAGAATTTGAATTTATTATATATTTTTTAAAAATATATATTTTATATTTACTGGTCATTAAAGGATTATCTTTAGATTGAGAAGGTGGAGGTGGTTTGGATTTAGGAGATGTACGAAGGGTTTTAATATGTAAAGGAGGAGACCAAAAGTTGTCAACAAGTTTTTTTGCATATAGGAGGGAAAATGATCAACAGGTGAATTAGGAGAGGAAGTGAAAGGTAGAGTTTGATAAGCTAATAAGTAATTCATTTTGAAAATGTTGGAATAATTAGAAGTTTCAGGATAAATAAGAGTAGGTTTAAAAAGGGGGTATAAACAGTGTATTAAATATCGTACCGGTACCGGTACCGGATTGACGTTTAAAATGGTACTGTACCGGTACCGGTCAATACCGGTACCGTTTCGGATAAATTTTTAAAATTACAAATTAGTCTCTAAATTTTATAAAATTTACAAAATAACTCCTTATAAGTTATATTATATGTTTTTAACTTTATTTTAACCATATTCTAAAAAATCAACAATAACATATTAATAATTATATTTTTATTTCAATTAATTATAAATATCAAATAATAATAACACTAAATATATCATTCATGGCTTGCTGTACATAAACAATTAAAAAAATCAACAAAAGGTGTTTGTGGTTCATTGCTCGTGATCACCTATAACATGTGAATGAAGCTCCAGACCTTTTTTGTTTGTTTTTTGAGAAACGGACATAAACAAAAGCCTAGAAATACTCCAAAATATCACCTTGACCATGTCCCCTCCCATGTTTGAAGATGGCAACAAGTTTGAACAGATAGTTTCAGTTTTGTTAGGCTGTCATACACTTCGAATGGAGCCCACCAAACACAATAATTCAAGTCACAGACTCACAGTGGAGACAGACATCAAATGAAAAAGGCTCAATCGGCCAATCCACACATAGAATTGAAAGAGAAAAAGACACAGATTTGTAACATAATCAACATCCAACCTTGAAAAAGACGATCGACAAGAGGTGGAGGGAGGCTGAGCAACGACGGAGATTCACAGTAGCGGACGACGAAGTCGAAGGCGACAGAGACAAGCATCAGGCGACGGCGAAGGCGACGACGACTGAGACAAGCAGTAGGCGATGGTGATGGAGGCTGGAGGCTCGGAGGTGAACGAAGGCTCGAAGGACAAAAAAGAAAGGGAAAGGGAGAGTCGACTAAGTCGCAGAGACAGAGGAGAGGGGGGAGTCGGGGCAAATGATATTTACAGATTGGTCCCCGGTACCATACCGGGGATCCGGTACCGGCCGGTACCACCCGAAAAATCCAGAACCGACCGGTATTTGAACGTGAAACGGTATTCATCCGTACCGTACCGGTTCCAAGCCGATACGGTACGTACCGGCCAATATCGGCCGGTACGGTACGATATCGAATACCTTGGGCATAAAGGGAAAAGATGAAGGATAAGGATCATATACAGCTTTCGATTGCTCCTTTTTCATATCTGTCTCAATACGATGAACCATAGACTATGAACATTTTAATTCTTGTGTCTTCTCTTGGGTTTTGGATAAAAAAATCCAGTCCAAATTTGTGGCCATCAATAGATTGAAGAAGATCTATTTCCAATTGTTTAATCTGAGACTGTAAATTATAATACAAAGTTTGGATTTGAGAAGAGATATCATTAACCCTATTATAGACGGTTTGCCTTTATTGGGCTAATCCATCAAACTTATAATCAATTCAAAGAAGGAATTTATTCTGGACCACAACATTCTCTGTTTGCTAATTGAGAGTTTCATCAGTTAGATTGAATGTAAGATGACCATAAGCAGTAACTCCAGAGGAGTGGACATAAGGAGTATAAATTACTTTGATGGTATCATTGATTTGTCATTCCAAAGGAGAAAATCTTGCAAAGGTTTGGGTTAGAAGGGGTAATCAATGTTCTTTTCCCACAGCTTTAAGAATCTCATATAAATTTTGAGGTTTAGGTTTTTAGGTTTTGAGTCCAACCCAAGGACGATTATTAGGGTTGTAATCATGATGATATGAAGTAATAGGATGTGAAGGTCTACAATGGTAAAGTTGACGTTGTTTCTAACGTTGTTTTTCCTCCTTTCGTAGCAAATTTTTATGCCATCAACGCTTTGTTACACGAGGATCTTCATCTTTGTCTTCATCATCTGAATGTTCTGCACAAACTTGATAGTTAGGTTCACATTATGTAGGATCACCCCAAATAAAATGACCATGAGAATAGCCAATATATACGAGTTTTCCATTAGTATCAATGTGGTGGATAGGAGGATTGCCTTTTTCATCTCAGTGAGACATCATAGGTTGTAACATGAGAATAGGTATAGAAGTATGGGAAAGTTTTGGTTGGTCTTCAGAAGGTTTTGTGAAATGAGACTTAACAATGCCATCTCGTAAAATTCTTAGAATTGATGGAGTTATAATATGTATGGAGTGGCGATGGGGAAGATGAAACAACTTTTGATAATTAGTAAGTTAGGTACTAGGCGTCAATTTTCCTAATTCCTTAGACTATTTAGGTATTTGGATAATAGTAGTTTGATCATGAGCACGATCAACTACTATATACAAAGCATCAGTGGTAGGATTGGGAAAATTAAGATTAATAGCATGATTTTGTAACCTGTAAATCATCTAGTGATGTAAAGTGGCCATTATAACATAAGGGTCTTGATTAACACTTGTAATTTAGACTTGGACTTGCAAACTTTTAAGAAGAGTTAGATCATCCAAACGAAGATTAAATTTTGGAGCAATGTTCATGATAATACTGGCATTATTGAGTGTAGTTAACAAAGTACCAATCAAGGCATTTTGATAACTATCATAAGCTGTATCTGATAAAGCAATACGAGCTGTAGCAAGAATGCCTTTACGTCCATGAGATGTTAATACCAGACGAAGAGCTCTTATATGAAGATAAGTATGCCGTTGTTCTCTCCAAAAGGTAATAAGCTCTCTAGGAATTTCAAGCTTCACATATTGTTCTACAGAAGTAGATCGTAAACTACATTGTTCTGTATGAGAACTTTGAATTATTTCATGAACTTTAAGGCGGTTGGTGGATAAAATTGTTTTGATACCTCTAGTCTAAGAGCGATCTCAATGGTAGATGCTATAAGGACTAAGGAGTGATAATAAAGTATCTGAGATATGATTTCATCCAGAAGATGAGTGATTTCGATAAGGTGTTCAATCTTATTAAAAAAGACTCTCTTGACTTGAGTAGGAAGTTAGGCTAAAGAAAGAGTAGAAGAAAGATAATGTTTTTGTAATTTTATAATAGGATAAAGGATATTTTTGTATTTATATAATAAGTTGTTTTGTAATTTTTAAATAAAATCAAGAGTATAAGTGAAAATATATATTTTAAAGAATATGTATTGACATCTATATTTTTAAGTAATGATAAAATTAAAAAATCGGTATTTTATGTTTAAAAATGGAAAAAATTATGTATGTTGAATTTAAGAGCCCTATCTAACTGGTGGGATACATGGAGTAATCTTGTTAAACCATCACCAAGCTTATGCTTGAAGATGTTAAAAACAAAAGAAAGGGTAAATGTATGAATTTGTCATTATAGCTTCAACTTAAACTAATCCGCGTGCCTTTAATGTAAAGAGAATATTTAGTTAAGATGTGAGTTATGATTTTTTTGTTATAGTTGTATTTTTGTATTGGTTATTATGTTTTCTTTATCGATTTATGTATTTGAAAAAATAAGAAACCAAAATAAAAAACTGAACCTATACCTCCAGTCGCTTCGTTGCAACCCAAATCTAATCCTCTCATGCCCTATTATCGCCCTCTTCTAGATCATCATTTTTCTTCGTTGACTCAACAGAACTCGTGATGAAAGTGTGGGAGAAACTGACTATTTGCACCTTTGAAAAACTCTTTTATATTTCTTTGTCGAACTCCGATTTGCCTCTTGCTCTCTCACGCTACCATCTTTCTTCACAGGTCCAATCGTCTCTATATTTATGAACCCATTTTTAATGCTAAAGAATGGAATTAAGTATGCTTATTACTGAGTTTTGTTCTTAAATTGATATTATTGTCATCATCTTTGTCTACTGATTACCTTGAGTTTCGATTTTATTGCTTAATTTCTACTCTTTGCAATTTGTTCTAAATGTTTTTGACAAATCCTAAGAGAACCAAAAAAAGGGGGAAATTAATATTGAACAACATTGTAGGTTAAAAAGACTTTGGTTGTTAATTGGATTCATTTTTGAATTAATCGTATGCTTATTGTTGTTCTATTATTTTATTTCTTTCTTTTTTGTTGCGGGGTTTTATAATGTGTTAGAATTTTGGATATTTGAGCTAGTAGGGGCGTCTTACTTTTTGTATAACATTTCAGTTTCACCAAAAATCGGCTGACTTAGTAGAGTTGGCGCTAGATCTTGTGTGTTCTTACTCAATCCATTGATGATTAGATATGGTATCATTTAACTGGCAGTTTATGTGATGATAGTAAAAGTATGCATCATCTTGTAAAAGGGAATCTATATATTCTCTAGGGTTTGTGTGCCTTGGATGAGGTCATCCAATTGACCAACATTAAGAAATATGAACCGCTCACTATGTTTGTGTCTCAAGGGATGGTGACATTGTATTTGCAACTCCACTGACTAATCCATAATTAATTGGCTAATGCAGATGCCGATGGAGTAGACCGTAAATGGAAAAACGATTGATATTGAAATCCTTGGCCCTCACCTGTGACATATTT
This sequence comes from Pinacopodium congolense, assembly GCA_028565735.1. Lineage (NCBI taxonomy): Eukaryota > Viridiplantae > Streptophyta > Magnoliopsida > Malpighiales > Erythroxylaceae > Pinacopodium > Pinacopodium congolense. The sequence continues at coordinate 19,146,028 of JAOXYD010000002.1, read as the reverse complement.
AGAAATGCTGGTCGTGCGGTGTAAAACACCCAACATCCTATACCATGTAAGGTCTCTGTCCAATTTTGTTGTTTAGTAACTGTTAAGACAATAAATTTGCGATTGCATACCCTGTACCGAGTATGGTGCATGGATTTTATAAATATATTGCTTGTACATATGTTTGCCTTGAAAAATGTGAAGAGTTTAGCATATTTATTCATCTTGCATTCGATCATGTAGAAATTGATGTGGTCCATGGAGTCTTTGGTGGATACTGCTTCCTGTCATCCGTACATACGATACGGATTAGTGTTGAGATATTAGAGCCCAAATCCGAGGAAATATCAAAATTGAGATTGCTTCTAGTTAAAATTAGGTATTGTGTAATTGTGGTAAATAATGCTTGTGTCCTTTTTTCACATGTTTGTTTGGCAGTGGGGAATGATATCATGAAATGTTAGGAACTATAAATTTCTTTTCAGATAATGTGATTGTTGTTGCACGGTTTAATAATTGATTGTTTGTTTGACTTAATATGTAGAGTAACACTCAAAAGAAAATAGAAGACAATTGGATCTGCCCTACAGCCACGAATCATTACTTCATTGGGTTTTTAAACACGTTTTGGTTTCTCCGTTATTGGACCCCATATCATCCATGGTGCGCATATATTTGGGCGAACATAGTGCTGGCCACTTATCTGAAATGTTTGTGTGGAAGCGATTTAGTGGCTACCTGCATGTCTTTGGCAGCAACTACATTAGGAATTTAGGTTTATGGCTCTAGGGTCCTTGTGAAGTAAGACTTAAAGCTCTTGGCATGAGCGTCCAACATTTACTTATGACTACCAGATGCAGGAATGATTGCTACATTTGATTCAATTCTCGGGATTGAAGGTTGTCTAGTGAAGATCACTATGGATGAAGATCTATAATTGAAGAAATGTTATCATAATATGTAATGATGTGGTAAAATTCATGCTATTGTTATTTGAAATATCAAATAATAGTGGAATATGCACAACCGGTCTCACGAAGTTGGTAGCACTTTCTACAATTTTTGAACTTGTATGCCTATTATTTGAATATGTTCCTACGAAACCTATTAGCTTGTAATTTAATTATAGATTGTAATGCCTTGCCTTAGTACATTTTGATGAAAGTAGGATAGCTGATAGTGTAGATGTATGACCATAGTAACGGTGCTTCATGTTCGATATTCCGAAGTAATATTAAGCAAAAAATGTTAGTTATTGTAATGGTTATGACTTTTCAAAATTGCAGATGTATCTGGTAATTTGCAAACACCTGTGCAAGAAGATATTCAGTTGGAGTTAAAGTAGCATCAATAGTTGTAACTTTATAAATAATGTAGTATTCATAATGTTCATGGGGGAAAATACGATGATGAAATAGTAAGCTAAAATCGTATCACCTTAGTTTTGTTCAATTGCCTATCATTTGACAATAATGTCTACAACTTAATAATGTCTTGATGTAAAGAAATACAGGTGTGCCGTCTTAGAAAAAGGCTTCCATGTTAGTGAACAAACACGAGGATTTAACTAAACATTGTGAGCTTTTTGTATTGTATTGGAGTTTTTTCGTCTTACACATGTTCATGAAATAATGTTTGTCATCTTCTCATAAAACAAGAATTGACATGTCTTGAAATGATGACAACAGCAGACTTTCGTTTTATCATCATGTGCAACTTCTATTTGATGGTAAATTAAAATAAGTCGTTAGATGTTTAAATAATCACGGTTTTCCCTACAATTCATAACAATAAAGAAACAAATTGGTGAAGAGTGGATAAACAAACAATAATTTTCTGAATAAAGTGAAAGTGTAAAGAAAACAAACTTACATGTAAAGAGTGGATGAGTACTTTAATTTCATTCATTAGTTTCACGGATTCTATAATTTAGACGACTTTCCCTTTCTGTGCTTTATCTCCACCTTTAGTATGACTATAATGGACAACATGTATTTTTCACTTTTTAAAAAACTCTAAACTGGAGCAAGTTTTGTGCGTCAATATTTGGTGCTTTGTACCACATGTTGGCAGATGCACCATCTCTTACACTTCAAGGGTCAACTAAACATGCACTTACTATTACAATGGGAGGTCCACCAGTTGCTGGACATCAATAAATTGTTCCAGCCATGAGACGATGTGCTTTGTTTTTGCGGGTGGTGGCATAGCAGGTGAGAAGTAACTCGGTAACTGGATGGTGAGAAGCACGTGATTATCGTCCACCACTCTATATCGCTGGTTCAATCTACGATTGGCTTAACCAACAACAGAACACCTAACCATGTACTAAGTTCACACACATCAAACTGCCATTTTCTTCTCCTACAAGGAAGTCACATTTGAATCAACTATATGGGAAGTCAAAAACCAACCATGATACTAAACCTATTATTATAAAAACAATAATCACAATTTTTTGAGGAATATGCTTACCGCACATACAGACCGATCCAACGCAAGATGCCTACTTAGCCTCTTCACAGTGCTGCAGAAGTCTAATGGTTACCTAAAGGGTTGTTGTTGTAAGTGCAATGATTGCATTGCGGTTATTTCGGTCCTTCCATTCCATGAACCTATCATAATTAGTATAAAGACAGAAACATGCAAGAATTAAAAATCTTAAAAGGGAACTATCAATAAGGATCTATGACTGTTGAGCAGATGCATATTTACATTACCTTATCCAAAATATCCTTCCTATTCAAATCCTTTTCTTTTGCTTTTGCAATTAGATAATCAAATCTAGGAAGTAGCTCCAATATATGTGTGTTACCTGTCAAAGTACAGTTCAAATTACAAACAAGTAATATTACTGCTAAAGGAGAACTATTTTATAAACTTGAAAGACAAACAAATTGGTGCATGAAATAGAAGGGACAAAGAAGTATGTGTAGCTTAATTCTACAACCCAGGTGTTAAATACAAGATCATGGCTAATCAATTGGCTAAACTTCTATCAAGTGAAAAAAGGACAGGTTGAATCATCAAAACTAAATGTATGAAGTATATAGGTAGTGAAAGTTCAAGACAAAACAACAGAAGAAATAAAACTCATTGATAAACGATTAAAATTAAAAAAAATTGAAAATCTACTTCCTGTTGTTTTAATACATGCTCCACATGAATACTTCCCTGACGGGTATTGAATCGAAAAAACACTATGAAACCTTACACAAAAGGAAGAATGCGAAGAGGGGAGAGAGGAAATAAAGATTGAAAATCAATATAAAGAATCCCTTCTTCAGAAAACGAGCATTGAAAGATACCATACCTATAAAAAAAAGGGATGCATGGAAAATCCATTTCTAACTTTAGCATGTAAATTCCTTTCAATAGTCAAGTATTGGAAAGATGGGAAAAGACTTGCACACAGACTAGATTCTATGAGGCTAATGAGGATCTCCCTTGCTGAATAACTATTTACATCCATATGAGCCGCTCTGCAGAGTTTTTCAAGTTCATTCTGCCTC
>JAOXYD010000002.1:19119045-19134840 GCA_028565735.1 Pinacopodium congolense | reverse complement strand
TGGTTAAGAACAATTTAGGAATAATACAATAAATGCAATTTGAATCTCATAATTATAATTTCTTTATAATTTTTATAGTAATTATTCCATGATTTTATCTTTACAATTAATTATTAAATATAATTAACAAAATATATAAAGATAAAGAATACCTTTCATTAATTTAGAAAATCACAATACCATACATGTAATTACAGAAAAAAAAAAAAAGTTGTAAGGACATAAAGTAACAGTACTTGTTCCGAAAATTAATTCCTGTGCATGTAAACCGTAAATCATATCAGAATCTACATAAATAAAGCAATTTAAAGACTCCAATCCATTGACTCGCTCGCCCAATCATATCGTCAAAGCTGAATTAACATCTGTTAATGTCGTTGCAGATCGAAAATGGGCAGAAAATAGGGAACTTCCAGGAAATTTTGTCGCCCTGAAAAAGCCAATCTATCTTTGTCAAGTCACTGTCTTTTTTCTATTATTATTATTATTATTATTCATCCAGATCTGTACCAAGTAAAATTCCTTCCGTCTGTCAACTAATCGTCAGTTCAAATTGCATGGTATCATAAATAGGTTCTCGAGAAAAACTTCGTCATGACCCAACATATCTGTTGAGACTGGTGATCGATCGGGTCAGTTAAGCTGCAACGAACTTTAACTGTCCATTCTTCCAGTGGGACCTTTAACGTCATCATGTCATCCTGCATGCAACACCTATAATTGCCACCCAGGCATGACTTACGGATATTTTTCTCTCTCTGTTAACTTTCGGTCTAATTGAGTTGAATATACTACGTTGTTGAATGGTGTTTACGTGGAGTCATGAGCATAACTGCATCAAAACTCAAACACCAATTAAACAAACAAAGTTATTCTATTTATTTAGTCACCACGTCATATGATCTCCACCATTTTTTTAATGCATTCTGGAAGAACAATACCCAGAACCATGTACAGATCCAGCTTATTATCTGTCGGTCAATTTAAGTATTAGCTTTAAGCCAGTTAAAAGGTATTTGACCAACATATGTTTACGTCTATTAATTCATCTTCCTATCCATTAAAAATAAAAAATCCAAATTATTTTCCTTACACTAATTCCAGTTCGAATTCATGTTTGTGGATGTGTCTGAAAAATACTAAACCTAAAGAAATAATCCAAAACTTATCCGAGGACGAAAAACAAGAATTTTGAGTTGCATGCATGTCTTGTTTCAGCAGAACAAACTTTTAATAATTTCACCCCCCAAATTTTCTTCTCGATGATGCGATACATATTCATGCTTTTTTCTTCTTTTAAGCTATTTAATCCTTTCCAAACTACCTTATAGTTCATCCGCCGAGACATGCTTACAATGTACACACATATCTTTCCCTAATTCAGACCTCCTTAACCTGATGTTTATCAGAAGTTAAAAGCTTAAAAGGTCAATTCTATTACTTTGTTGCAGAAAATAAGCAAACACATGGCATGGGCACTACAGACATTACACCAAACAATAGAACCCATTCCCAAATATGAAATAGTTTTTGACTGACTGGTTTTGATGTTACCTGCTGTGTGTACACATGTACACATACTTCAGCTGCAATTTACGTGTATGCATGTAAAATGTCCTGATAAATTATTAAGTCAATATTCTTCGTAGTTGACTTGAGGGGACTTTACCAATAAAGACCCTCCACCCGTATTAACGCAGAATAGTTGTCACACATTATATTGGGATAGTTAACAGAAGTCTTACAAATGTGATGTAATCGTAAAGAGAGCGAATCTAGGTGAAACTAATTGCTTAATTAGATTGAGCAAATAAATCACACAAGATAAAATAATACATCGCAAATTTTCTCAAAGTGTAATAGTTTTGGTGATTGATATTTCCCCTGTGTACAGCTGCATCCCCTGTATCATGACCACCAATCACATATGTTCATGTATAGCGAGCGTCACGTAACAAAACAAATAGAGCCACATAATTTGGTTATTGAATCTTTTGCTTACCCATACAGTTGCAAAAATACTCCATATCTTATAGTAGCACCCAGACATTAAAATATAGTTTATAATAGTGTTGATCTAACTAATCCCTTAAATCTCTTGTCAAATGTTAATTTTTACAGGTTGAGGGACAATATCAGTTACCAGGTGAAGGTTTAAATCTTCACTGTGGTGAAATAGACTTAAAAAATAGAAAAACAGATAACATTTTATTATTTAACCTAATTTTCTGAAGAATAAAAAAGTTAATTTATATTTGTTGTTTCTACAATTATATATAGCTAGTGAAACCGGACACAGCTGAAGGATGGGGACTTGATATGCCGATGATAATGTAGGTCCTGACGTCAAAAAACCGTACAGGCCTCAGACAGATTGTTAAAAACATAGGACATCATAGTACCATTAATAGGATGTTACATTAACAAATTGAGTTTTTTTTTTCAAGGTTGCATTAGCTAAGTTACGCTTTAGATAAGAGAAATGTTAGATGCATTTTTATAAAGAATTTTTATTATTACCCTCTTCATTTGAAGGAGGATTAATATCGTATACAGTTTAAAAATTACCCGTATTTGAGGATATAACTCTTGACCAAGCATAAAAAAAGTATATATAATACCAATATTAAATCTAGAGCTACCCATTTGGAAATTATGTTGTTACATCATCATTCACTACGTCTGCTTTTTCTGGTCACAACGCCAGGGCTATTAGGCCCAATATCAACATACCCAAGTGGGCCAGTACGATTCAAATCGACTGAAAAAAGACTGCTGGGGTCGTCCTCCACCCCTACTGGAAGGTTTGATCATTCTCACAGGCACATGCTGTGCCATTTACTACATCGACCTTTGATTTGTTTTTTTCTTTTTTAAGATAGGCTCTTTCTTCAATAAAACGCCCCCGTTAGTACTGTCAAAAAGAAATTGAAATCATCAGTACAAAGGAAAAATATATATATTAGGATATGGTCGGTTTGTGGGGATGCCATTAGCAAGCTGTACCGCACGTGCCAGCCAGTCCCGACCCTTTTTCGGGAGCCCCAGTAATCCTACTTACGTAGACCTGCGCCACTAACGGTCAATATTATGACCGTTGTGAAAAGAAATACACATCTTTTAAATATTCAAATACTCCCTTGCTTTTTTTTTGAAAAATAAAAAAAGATATATATTCCTTTTCTTTATTCTGATATATAACAATAAATCATTACCTTATTATCTGAGATTGGCAATCACGCTTTACAGTCTCTATAAAGATTATTGCTGGTGCCATGAAACCTCTTGAAATATCGACAAATTTGTTTGCTTCTGTAGACTACGTGTATAGTGCAATAATGAAAGTCATACTTCTATGTCACATTAATTATCGATCTATGTATCAATATCTAATTACATGTGCAAATGCAATCTATGTATCAATACCAATAATTTTTCAATTTTAATTTAGTTTAGTGGAGTTGATTCCCTAATTACTGAATTCCTTCTACTTAAATTCGTAAGAAAAATGACTAGTTACAACTTTTTAAAACTTTATTCTATTTTGTTTCTCAAAAAATTTAAATTTTTTAAAAAAATTTCCCCTAATTTGTCCCAATTTTTATCCTTATTTACTCGTAGTTGCACATAAATTTCATTAGTAGCCCCTGGCTGCTAACCTATTAATTTTCTGGGGTCGAGTGGCGAGTGGGGCCGTCACCATGGAGAAACATACTTTGAAATGGATACCAGTAAAGGGAAGCACTAGATATCATCACAAATTCTGCACACTACCGCAATGCATTTAAACCTGGACTACACACAAAGACTACGTCTCTCAGCCATCCACATAACCTCCATAGTAGATCTAAGGGCTCATATTACACCGCATACCCCATCCCTACAGTGCGCCTCTATATAATCCCATCTCGTTCGATATCCTTTACTCAGGTCCCATTTTCACTCCTCTCAGGAGCAGACACATTCACTGCTTCTCTCTCTCTCTCTCTCTCTCTCAGACACACACTACTACCAAGAACCCAAAAAAAAAATAAATAAATAAAAACAAAAACACAAACACAAACACAAACACAAACAAAAGGATGCCGTCTTTCTCCATATCAATGCACGTTCTGTTGATTTCAACTGGTGTAGTGTGCGTAGCTTCGCTTATAAAGTTCTCTGTTCCATTGGTGTTAGATTTCTCTGTTTCTCAAGCCCCCCAAACGTGGAGCTCACTGTCTTCCTGGCTCAAACCCCCTTACCTATACGTTATCATAAACTGCATCATCATCACAATCGCTGCGTCCTCACGATATCACCACTCCGATGACCCTGAGGCCACTATCCATGATGAGGTAGAGCGAATGCCAACTTCCAAAGTAATCTTTACCCACCGTTCCATTGACTTCGAGTATCGGTCGACGGTGGTTGATGTTGTATATGATCAGAAAGAGGACAAAGGTGGTGTCTCTGAGGATACTTGTACGGCGGAGGAAGTGAGTGCTTCTGTGGAGGTTCAGGAGGAGGAGGAAAAAGAAGACGAGTTTGCTATCTCCAAGTCCACGTGGACACCGTCGAAGATGACTGACTCGCATGAAAATCTGCCGATTCCGGCTACTATCTCTCCGGCCCCGAAACCTCTCGTTTCTTCTCGCTTCTCTCACCGGAAACCGGTCAAAGCCAGCCCCGACGGTATATAATTTCATTAATTGCCTGATGGAGAAAAATTGCAGTGCCGTGATTATTATTAATATATATATATATATATTATAATAATAATTTATTGTACTTGCCTGATTTGTCAAAAGAAGTGGAGGACAAAATGGTCATTTGGTGAGTTATTTTTTTTTTACAGATTACAAATGTTTTTATCCTGTTTAGGAGGGAGGGCTCTGAGGGTGTCGAAGCCAAAACGGCAGGAGACGTTGGAGAACACGTGGAAGACGATAACGGAGGGCCGTCCAATGCCGTTAACGAGACACTTGATGAAATCCGACACGTGGGAGAATCATGGCCGTCAAGTAAACGTTGTGGATCCCCGTCTGGTCAAGAAATCAAAGACGTTCAAGGACCGGACGAATGACCAACTGCTGGCGGTGAGTTCGTCGTCTCCGATGTCATGCAAGTTGAGGAAAGAGCCGTCGCTTAGTCAAGATGAGTTGAATCGGCGAGTGGAGGCATTCATAAAGAAGTTCAACGAGGAGATGAGGCTTCAGAGGCAGGAGTCCTTGAACCAGTACAAGGAAATGATTGGGCGTGTAACCATTGAGTCCGTTAATCAAATCAATTTATACTAAATTTGTTTATGTTTGTTTATCCTAATGGTGCTTTTTGTATTGGTATATCCCTTTTTGATTGTTGGTTTTGGGTTCTAGGATATGATAGTTGAACATGGTTCCTATGTTTGTTTCCTTTTGACGTCAAAAACGAAACGTTGCAAGCAAGATTTGGTTTCTCTCTCGGGGAGATATAGATCTCAAAATTTTGGGTGAAAAAGGTGTTTAATATTTGGATTTAGAAATCTCTGTGAAAAAGTAGTGGAGCTTTGTTTTGTTTTTTTTGAAAAGGAAAAAAAAAAAGTAGAGTTGTAAATTGGAAACTTATAAATGTTGTATAGAAAAATTATTATATGCTTGTAAATACTGATGTTCCTTTTGTTTGTCTTCTACGATATTCTAATAAATATCTGTTCTGTTGACTATTTCAAATTTTAATATTTATGTAAAAATTAAGGTTACATTTAAGTAATTTTGATAATTTAAATTAAATTCTAATTTTGTAAAAATAGTTTTATAAAAAATTAATAAAATTTTTAGTGCTATTAAAAATTCTTGAATTAATGTATGCGTGTGATAATAATAAAAATTTTGAAAAAATTTTTAAAGCACAAAAAAAACTAACCAGAATAATTTTAACGAAAGATAAAGAAAGGGTAGTCAGCGTATTTGAATAATTTGACGCTGCTGTAAGTTTCTCTGCATCACTCTTGACATTGAGTTTTTGGGCCTTTCTCCGGATAAAGTTTGTCTATTTATTTGACCGGCCAGATGACCATCAGAAACACCTGAAACCTTAGCCCTTTTCGTTAGGGATAATCACAGGCTTGGCAGGTTCATGTTGTTCCTTTCACCCCCATTAACTTGGTAGGAGGAAATAATCACGGGGATTTTATAGGCGATGTAGAAATAATGCCAAACAACGTCAAGTCTTTGCTCTTTAATTCTATTTCTTTCTACTCCGCATAGCTTCTAATTCTCTCGACTATAGTTTTTATGTTCCGAGAATCGTGAACTTCAAGTGCATGGAGTTAACTTAATTAAGAAGTTATTGGTTAGGTTGTTCTCAAAGTTTAATGTCCAGATGTGGAGCTATAAATATTGGGTATATTGAAAAGATCATATGCAAAATTTTAAAAAATATTCTGATGGACAAGGAAGCTTCGGTAAAAAAAGAGCATAAAAAAGAAGAAAGAGGAAGGAGAAAATAGAATTCATAAGAACTCATTATTGCGAATTTATGTCATTTTAAGATTTTCTTTCATTTTAAACTTGATAAGAATATTTTTATAATGTTAAAATTTCAATTTATTGAGAAAAATTAAGACTTGGATAGAGTGACATTGCAGTTTAAACGAAACTGATAATAATAAAGATAAAATACAAATAGATTTTACATGATAAATCTCTAATTTAGGGTAAAAATTACAAGTAAGAATAGAAGAAATTTATTATTGAGAACATTGGAGAATGATAAAGAGAAAGAAAATTAAACCTGTAAAGTTATATAAAATATTTTTTGTATCTCTCTTTCTTTTTTTTCCCCTTCACTCTCATTATTTGCTTTTGCCTTGGATTTGCATACTTTCCTCTCTTCATCTCATATCTATTTATAGGCAAGAAAAAAAAAAAAAACTTGGTCATGGCTAGCTATAATTTTTGGTTTTGTTAGGAAACGATTTGGTTCTAGTAGAATGGTGTGAATATTTAATAATCTCTTGTGGCCTAATAAAGACATAAGCAACATAAAGCAGTAAGGTCAATACTTATTAACATTAATTGCCTTTGTCATAAAATCTATCAGATTGTCCATAATATGAATCTTCTATATATCCACTGTTCTATCTTTCACTTTCTCATGAACAAACGGTAATGAACTTGAATATGTTTTTCCTTTAAATGAAATATTGGATTCTTTGTAAGATGCAAAAAACTTTAGTTGTCACAATACATAACAATATCTTCTTATTTGTGTTTAAATTCCTCTAACATTATCTTCAACCACACTGCTTCTTTACTGGTTTGGTAACTGCTACATATTTTACTTCTGCTGTTGACGTAGCCATAACTAACTGCAGTTTTGAAATCCAACTCTCATCTCCTTCAGCTAATGTGAACACATATTTTGTATTGGATTTACTCTTATCAAGATCACCTGTATAATCAGTATCAACATATTTTCGAATAGTAAAGTTCGATCTTCCATAATATAATGCAATATCTGAGGTGTCTTTGATATATCTAAGAATCCTCTTAATAGTATTCTAATGCTCTCGACTAGGATTTTCCATGTATCGACTAATCACTCCCACTGCATGTATAATGTCTAGTATTATACAAATTATAATGAACATTTAGCTCTCTAGTATTGATGCATACGGTACTTGAGACATCTCCATTCTTTCTTCTTTATTGCTAGGACTCATACTAAAGAATAACATGAAATTAACAACAAGTGGAGTAAAAATTGAATCTTGCATGTTGAATCGTTGCAAGATCTTCTTCAAATAATTCTTCTAAAAACACAAATCTTTCTATTAATTCTACTTCAGTGAATTTGTATCCCTAGAATCTTGTTTATTGATCTCACGTCCTTCATTTTAAATTTCCTAGCTAATTGTACTTTTAATTCTTTGATACAATCATTATTAAGACCTACTACTAACATGTCATTCAGGAATAACAGTAAGATAATAAAGTTCTTTTTATCAAATCTCTTGAAATATACATAAAATTTGGAATTCAATCTGCTATATCCAAGACTCATGATAAAGGAATTAAATCTTTTATACCAATATCTCGACACCTTCCTTAAATCATACGTAGATTTGTTTAACCTACAAATCAAATTTTCTTTCTCTTTTTCTTCAAAAGTTTCTAGTTGGAGTATATAGATCTCTTCTTCAAGATCCCCATAAAAAATGTAATTTTCATATCTAACTACTTAAAATACAAGTCAATGTAGCATATTACTAGGATTACTCAAATCATAGTAAGTCAAACCATAGGAGAAAAATATTTCGTTAAAGTCAATTCCTTTTTTTTTTTGAACATATCCTTTTACTACCATTCTAGTATGATAGCATTCCACTTGATTATTACCACTCTACTTGATCTTGTAGACCCATTAATTTTTAATGGGCTTTCTTTCTTGCGCTAATGATATTAGCTCCCATGTCTTGTTCATATAAAGTGCTTCAATCGCTTCTTGCATTGTAGCCATCCATTGAGATGTATCTAAACTATTCATTATTCATTATTTCTTAAAAATTTGATGGCTTTTTGACCTCAGTTAAAAGACAGTATGCAATATTATCCTTTATAATATGTTCTAAGTTCCAACTCAATGACCTTCTTGTGAGAGATAATTTATGAGTATCTTGAACATCAAATTCGATTGGTTCTTGCTCCCCGTGCTCTAATGCAACTTTAGAAGAATCATTTCAATCAACTTCCCTCTCCACATGTGTTGTTATAGTCTCTGGGTTCTCTTTTGAAGAGCTAACACTTTGTGTTTACTCTTGATCCTTATCTTCTATGAAAATAACATCCATGTTGATAATAATCTTATAAGTAATAACATCACACAGGCGATACCTCTTTAATCCTTTAGTATACCTAAGAAAATACATCTTTTAGATTTTGGATTCATCTCTGTAGTTTCTTGGTATTGAAAATCACATAAGTAGGACTTCCAAATATATGGAGGTTTGAATAATCCACTAGTTTACCAGTCCATATCTCCATCGAGTATTTAAATTTAATTGTAGTTGATGAAGTTCGATTCCCCATATAACATTCCATATTTACTGTTTCTACTTAGAATTTCTTATCTAATCTTACAGTTCTCATCATCGCTCTTATTCTTTTCAATAGAGTTTTGTTCATCCGCTTTGTCTTTTCATTTTACTGAGGAGTGTAAGTTGTTCTAAACTAACTTTTGATGCCTTCTTACTTGTATAATTCATCAAATTCTTTACTATTATATTCTCCTCCATTATCTGTCTGCAAACGCTTGATTTTCTTACCAAATTCAAGTTCTATCTACATTTTGAAAATTTTAAAGATTGAAAACAAATCTACCTTACTCTTGATATGAAACACCCAACATTTCCTTGAATAGTTATCAATGAATGATATAAAGAAATTTCCTCCTACCAAAGATGTAGCTGGAGTGTACCATACATCAAAGTGAATTAATTGTAGAATTTCCTTACTTTTAAAATTTGATATGTTGAACTTCAATCGATGTTGGTTGCTCATAATGTAATGCTCATAAAAGGGTAGTGATACCTTTGTAAGACTTAAAAGTATATTCTTTTTTACAAGTATCTTCAATCTTTGTTTAGATATATGTCCAAGATTTTTTTGCCATGTCATTACAAATTTTTCACCTAGACTAGTCATCACAATGGATACCTCTTCTTCTTAAAAAGTTTCTTCCTTTAACATGTACAAATTTGTAGCTATCTTCTCTACTTTTATAAATACAAGTGCTCCTTTAATCATTTTCATAATCTTATTTTTGAATCTCAAATTTGAAACTGAGATCATCTCATTATCCTACAGATAACAAATTCTTCTTCAAACCTTCCACACATCGCACTTTTTTAACAATTTAAGTTGTGCCATCATACATCTTTAACTTGATGGTGTTAATTCCAATGATCTTTATAACTTGATCATTACAGCTGTATACAGATCCTCTAGAGACAAATTCAGACTAATGGAACCATTCTCTTTAAGAGGTCATATGAAGAGTAACTATTAAATCAAGAAGCCATACATTAGTAAATCTTCTCTTGCCTCTAATAGTCGTTGCTGCTTCATAGACTATTACACTTCCATCATCTGCAGTGCTTGTAGTGTTTCCTTAAGCAATAGAATCCTTCTTCTTTAGATTCCTACAATCTTTCTTCGGGTGCCCTTTCTTGTCATAATTGTAGCACTTAACATTCTTCTTACTTCTAGATTTTGATCTACTATAATTATGGCTCCTAACTAAGTCATGATTTATTGATCTAATTCTTGTCATTGCTAAGGCCTCTGCTTGTTGCAAACTTGCCAACTTGTCTTCCTTATTCTTGTGCTTACTATCTTCTTCCAAAATAGCAACTGCAATATTATCAAAGACTAGAGTATTTCTATTGTTTGTTAAATTGATGACGAGTTGATCGTATGAATTTGATAGAATTTGAAGTAGAATTTTCGCATGTCCACTGATCTTTATTATGTGAATAAAATATCCAAAGTATTTAGGTACTCCGCCACTGAAGTGTATTCCATTATACGTAAAGTGTATAGTTTCCTATTAAGAAAAATTTTGATGTGGAGTGATTTAACCTCATACAATTTTATGAGGTGATCCTAGATTTCCTTCATTGTCTTCTTCTCCTCTATGCTGGATAATACTCTATTAGCTAATGCTAGGTGAAGATTAGCTACAACATTCCCATTCATCTCATTCCACTTTTCATCTGTAACCCCAACTAGTTTTTTGCGAATGGTCACTAGACAATTTTATTTTCTCAGTATTTCCTTTGTCTTAAGATTCCAAAGTAAGAAATTGCTTCTCTTGAACTTTTCAATTTCACCTTGCCGCCATTGCTACTACTTTGCCAATAATGCTTTTAAAAAGACTTAATAATAATCTAACTTATTTTTTAATGTGAAGGATCTATTCTTGGTAGCAACCATAGAGTATACAATAAGCAGATATATGCACTATAGGTCAGTTCTAATACCACTAGTTGAGAAAAATTGGAATTTGGATAGAGTAGGATCGTAGCTTAAACAAAATTGATAATAATAAATATAAAATAGATACATAGATTTTATGTGAAAAACCCTTAATTTAGGGTAAAAACTATGACAAGAATATAAGAATTTTACTATTGAGAAAATTAGAGAATAACAATGAGAAAAAACTAAACCCATAAAATTATATAAATACTTTTTATATCTCTCTTTCCTCATTCTCACCCTCACTCTCGTTATTTGCTTCTACCTTAGATTTGCATGCTTTCCTCTTTTCATGTCCTACCTATTTATAAGTAGGAGAAGTTTGGTGATGTGGCTAACCAATTTTTGGTTAACGGTTTGGCTTTGGTAGGCACCAAATTGACTTTACAAAATTATATTCTAAAAAAAGTTAAGAATTTAATCTAAAATTTGATACAAATTTTAGGGTTCAAAATAATTTTTTATATTTATGAAAATAAAAAGAATAGAGTTAATCTTTTCATCTAACAAAATTTGATTTAATTATGGAAGATTTTCTTGTTACTTGATAAAATTTTTGAAGTTGTCAAATTGACACTCATTATTTCTTATTCTAATTGGAAATTTATTTATCCTAGTGCATCTTAGAATTAGCTGCCAAAAGATCTAAAATTTTCCTAACTTTTGTAATAAATGAATTTCAATTAGCTTTCACTTAAAAAAGTAGAATAGTTGATAATCATCAACAATTTTACTCATTTACAAAATACTTTATAGGTAGATCTTATATAAAGTTTTTAATTTTGTTTATTAATAAGTTTCTCCTAAATATTATTTATTAGGAAATAAATATATTGTATATATTTAGGAAAATATGAACTGTAAATAGACAGAGTTCTCTTATAATTGACATATAAATATATCCATCTAATAGAATGAAAGGGTGTGATGACACACTTAAAATTTCTAAATGCATAAATTCTTGATGGTATTGGAGCCAAATTGATTCGTTGGTTACGAAGATTTAAGAAAAAATTAGTGATGTTAAAAAGAATGATGAAGGTATGAGTGGCAAGAAGCCACCTATAACTCATCTGACATCATCATGTTATTTGACGACCGCAGATAATCTTAACATGATTATCACTCTCATAACATTGAAGGGTGATAATTATGATGAATAGCAAAGGTTGTGAGGAATGCACTTAATGTAAAAAACAACAATAACTTAGGTTTCTTCATGGAAAAGTTGAGAAGCTAGACTAGTCGTTGATTGAATATGATGATTGATGTGATATTAGTGCAATCTTTATAAGGTGGATATTTAACACCATTGACTCATTCTTAGGATCAAAGATGGCATATATGGATGAGGTGAAAGATCTATGAGAAGACTTAAAGGAAGCATTTTTTTTAAAAAATGATATGAGAATTTATCAATTGAAGCATAAAATTGTTAATTATAAGCAAAAAATAAATTATGTTACTTCTTACTATGAAAAGTTAAAGACTAGGTAGAAAGAACTTGCAACCTACACTAGAAATCCAATGTGCACTTGTTCAAGTTGTACATAAAGCATTGATAGAAGAAAGTGAAAAAAAAAAGTATCAATTCCTAATGGGGTTTGATGATGCAGTATTTGGATTAACTCAAACTAACATCTTGAGCATGGTTCCATTGTTAAGTCTAAATAGGACATATTAAATGATCACCATAGAAGAGCAATACTGAATGATGGTAAAAAAAAAATAATGCTAGAGGTTATGATGTTGGTTCTGCTATGACCACAGGATTGAAGATGAATGGTGCTGGTATAATGGTCTAGAAAATTATTTTACTCATTACGATAAATTAGGACATAAAGCGACATATTGCTTCAACTAATAGGGTATCATGCTATCGATCAGTCTTATACTAAATAAGCTTGATTAAATCTATCTTTTAACTTATCATTCATAATTATTTTACGACTAACGTTTTGGCAAGTGCACTAGTCAACAAGTAATAAAATAGAGTATATTTAAGAATCCGAATGTCGATCTCATAAGGAAATAATGTAATGCTTGAGTCACTCGGATTACAATTATTTAAGGAATATTGAATTGCAATTTATTTAATTAAAAGATTACAATCTAAATTAGAAAACCTAGAAAGCTTCTAATCAACTGCAACAGAGGTTCAAGATTGAGTTTTATAATTATTCAGTCAAGGCTCAAGTGGTTGAAGATTTAATCAATTTGGAGTTTATGATGCCTCATATAGGGTATCTTCACTAATTCAAAACAATTCTATGGTTAAGTCATTATCTTATCTCTATTAGTCCTATCCTAAAGTTTATTCATGAATTAAACTTAGGTAATAGGCCTAAAAATCAAGAAGTCTAGTCCTAAAATTTCCTATCTCAAGACTAGCACTCTCATGATTAACTTGAGTTTGATCATTCACTGATTTAAATTACATTGTTTATTGATTTATCTAATAACCTAGGCATATTTCTCAAATCCTTAATTATCTAATGACTTTATCTTAAGTGATCAAGTTAAGATAAACATTAAGCAATCAATAAACAAGATTAGATCACAATTCATTCACTAAAGCATTAATTATCACATTTAACAACCTAACCTTAATTGAAAATCACATTAAGCACACATATTAATCAAAGAACCAAAAATATAGACAATAAGCAACATAATGTTGATTAATTCATAATAATAATAACGTAAAACGAAATTAAGAGTTAGATGTCACCAAATCACATTATTAAATGATGATCTAGCTTTGAATCACGTTTATATAGCTTTTGGAATCCACAAACAACCTGAAGACTCAAATTAAAAAAGATTGAAAATAAAAAATAAATAAAAACAACCTAAAATTAACTTGATTTGAAAAACAAAATAAAGAAATTTGTTATGCCTAAATCTATCTTCTTCTAGACTATGGAGAACTTCCTTCTTATAAAGAGAAGTTGGTGCAAGTGGGAGGAAGCACCTAGCCGCAAATGTTGAAGATCAAGTTGGGAAATTTGTTTGCTACCTGTCAATGATGGTTGGACTTGAAGAACATTAGGGAGTCTCAACAGCTAGTGAGCGTTGATGACATAACCTAGGAGCCTTCAACACGGGTTGTAGGGGCCTTCAAGGTAGGTTGGCTAAACACACGTTAAGGTTTGGACTTTGATATTTTTCTTCTTTTTGCACAATTCCTCCATCTTTCAAATTAATACGCAAATTAAATATTTTTAAACATAAATTAAACAATTAAGAACTAAAATAGGGGAAATTGTACATTAAATAATACTTGAAAAACTATTAATTTGACCCCGAATAATTCCATCATACTTAAGTATTTGCTTATCCTCAAATAAACCAAATCATCATCCAATTTTCTAAATAGAAAATAATTATAGGAAAATTTTCAAATTTAGCATGCTAATTAACAAGAAAATTTAACTTTCCATTTTCTTTAAACTTCAACTTAAATCACACAAATCATTTCTTTATATAAAATAAATATTCACAAAGTAATATGAGTCATCTTTTAAACAAAATCAAATCATTATTTATTGATAACATAAAAACACAAAAGTAAGTTTAAAAGCTTGGTTGAGAAGTCATTTAGTTTTTTTACACGAAAGTGAACATCTTGCCATGAACATTCCCTGTTACTCAACTAAATCACATGACATAAACTGGCTACTAATATCACTTAATAACTTGAATCCTTTTGGAGTGAATTTATTACTCACTTATTAACAAAATATTTTTTAATTTTTTTTATTTTAATTAAAACAAAATGATGAAAATGTTTAAAAGATGTCATAAATCACTTAGGAATATACATTTTATATAAAGAAAATTATAATGATCGTCAGGTATTCATTATCCAAAAATATGAAGAAATCGAATTCATTTGTTAATTAAGATAATTAATTAATAATATAACATCTTAAATCATACAAATAATCAAAATCAAAAGGAAAAAACTTTCATAGAAAAAGAAAAAAATTTGAAAAATTTCCACAAATTAAATGCTATTAAGAAAAAAAATACTATTAACATGATAAACCATAAGACGAAAAAAACTTAAGTGTGATAACATGATAGATCCTACATTACACTTGAATTGAACAGTGTCCCCAATGTTTACAAATCTAATAATAAAGCATAAAATGTAAGAGAAAGGATAAACAATACACTCGTAAAAAAGATATGATCGTGAAAGCGCTCTATTGATGTGAATTGCAACCAACTGAAAACTAAGGATAAAAGATAAAAACACCAAAATCATAATAAAACATGCTTTATTATATGTGATCAAAGTAGATTTAAGGAGCCATAATATAACAAAAATAAAAGAAAAACAATTGAGAATAACAATGAAAAATAACTGAAAAATAACTAATGGAAAGAAAAAAAAGAAGCAAACATCCTAGAACAACCTAAAAATAGCTAAAAACTAGGACTTTAATTTTAGGATATCTGATAGGGGTCAAATTGATATGATTTTAATGATTAATTTGTTGAATTATGACCCATAAATTAGTGTTTAAATGTTTAATTGATGCCTTATAATGTTTTATTTGCAGAAGGGAGCTTAATGATAAAGATTGGAGCAAAAACATCAAAGAACACCTCTTTTTGCTGACCATTAAAGGCCCCAAGAGAGGGTGCCGTTGTTGAAGAACATGGGACCGTTTAACCCTCAAGAAGTTGGGCTACAACAACACCCTGTAAGGGTGCCGTTGTACTCCAAGTCAACAATTTCAGCTTGGTATCTTGCAGATTTCAAACTTGGCGTGATATCCATTAA
>JAOXYD010000002.1:19085701-19107032 GCA_028565735.1 Pinacopodium congolense | reverse complement strand
TGAAAAATTTGCAAGAACTTACAACTCCTTTTCGGCTCAAGGATAACCAACAATTCTTTTTCAAGGCTTAAGAATAATCTTTTAAAATTTTTTTTATAGGCCTAAACCTTGACTGAATAATTGGAATTAGTTAAAGCAACCTTGAATCCTTTTTCATTGGTTGAATTTTTCTATGATAATTTTATAGTCTTTAATTTATTTAAATTATAAAATCCGAGCTCTTTAGATAGGTATAGTCCGATTACTCTATAGTCCACTATGTTACTTGTGCGATAGGTGTACTTGTTTTCAAGTTGGTTTTAAATCAAGTTTCAAAATTGTGCCAAACATTTAAATAACGTAAATCAATAACAAGTTTTTGGTGCCGTTGTTAGGGATGCAATTGTAATATTAGGAATATATCAGTGTTAATTACTGTATAGTTTATTTTATTGTTTATGTTGTTTTTCTTTATTGTTTTCAGTGTTTGTTTAATGGTTCGGTTAGAATATTCTATCTTTATTATGTTTTTTTGTGATCGATCTTTTGATGACTTCTTTTAGTCTTCTAGAAGACATGGTTTTAACATGACTATTGGCAAGAATGCCAATGGTATGAGCCTGAAGTTGAAATTGACTGGGTATATGATTGGATGAACTATATAGATCAATTCGATGATACCTATATCCCTGATTCTGATAAGTACCCTGACTATTATTGCCTTAATCAATCTTATTTTGAACCACCTTTATATTTTTCTGATCAACATTATTTAGAGAGCTTCGATGATGATTATACCTTTAGATGAATGGATCAAATTGATTATTCTTGGCTTAATAAGGCTACATTTGAACAATATTTATCTAGTGATCCTCAACCTAAACAAGATTAGTGAACCATGGAAGAAATTCCATAATTAATTAAGGAATTTGCTCATGTAGATCCAAGTGAGTTAAAAAAAGGTTTGAGGTGAGACTACACTAGTTTTAGGTGATATAATTTCTGAAACTATTGATTATGATTTTCAAAGTCAGGTTGGTAAAAATGAGATGGTTAAGGAACTTCATAAAGCAATTAAGAGTATTGATTTCATAGGTATTTCAGCTTTTGATTAAAATCTGGGAGTTGTTTACCTAGAATTTTTCTTATAGTGCTCCAAAAAAGGTAAATATTTAGAATTCCATACTTCATTTAGTGGTGTAGCACTCCTTCAAAGTAGGTTTGACATTATTCAAAGAACGAAGCAAGGATGATGATTGTTAAATTGAGGAAGAGCTTGAAAATTCCCCAAACCTAGGGTCTAGCTAAAAAACCTTAACGAAGCATTATTGAGAGACAACCTAACCGTAAAAGTGGGGTGGTGTGATTGAATAAAAATTTGGTATGCTTTGAATAAAGCTTAAAGTGTTTTTTTAATGTGTTTTATAAAGCTTAATGTGCTTTCATTTAGGTTTAGTGTGCTTTCCTTCATATCTCTCTTTAGTTAGTGTGATTCCTTTAGTTTGTGAGTATTTAAAATTCCCATTCTTGAGCAAATTAATGAACAATCCTCTTAATTTTATTGGCTTTTGATTTAGGAAGCAATTGGTGAAGTTTTAGGGTTAAAAATACTTGGAAATTGGTTAAATAGATCCTCAACAGTGGTATGATAAACCACCGTCGAAGGTTGTTTTAACCCGCATTGAACTTCAAAGAATAGGACCTCAATGGCGGTTACATAGACTATTAATGGCACCATTAATGTCTTGTTTAACCATTGTTAATCTTTGTGTTAGACACAAAAATGAAAAAAATTTTAAAAGGAGCCTTAACTCCTTAATCTTCTTCTTCATTTCCTCCAAGCCACTATCCTTCTTTATTTCATACCATCATACCTCTCTTTTATTGGTGTTTTTATGCTTACATTTCTGTTTTTGGTTCTTCCCCATTTTGCTTATAAAACCAATTTACACCACATAATCTTCATTATTCTTCCTATTTTCATTTAAAATTGCTAAGATAAGAAAATAGAAAAGAAATATAAAAATTTCATAAGAAATTTTCCAAGTTTATTTAACTTTGAACAAGAATTTCTTTCTTTCTTTTCAAAGTTCTAAAACTAAAAAATATGCAAAGAATTCCAACTTTGCGGTCTTTTTCAAATTGATTCAATTGTAAAATAAAATATTACGATGGTGTATCTAGGGAATAGTCCTTGAAAAATTCTATTAAGCAAATGATCATGCAGACATCCTATGTAAAAATACTAAATGAAAATGTCCTGGAAACTTCGATTAAAATAAGATTCACACACGTATGAATATTAAGCCCCTAATAACATTGAAAAGATCAATACAAGATTACAAGATTACAAAATATAAACCTATTCAACATTAATCTCCCTAGTCTTGATTTTCTAATTTCAAATTGCTCTTCATGTCAATATTTCTTAAGCTCCAATTTCTATTCTCCTCATGAAACTTTAACTTTGGGCTCTATAATTTCATGCACATAATCCAAATTCCTATATTTCAACAAAAATAAATTATTAGTAATAAATCTGTTTTTGTCATCATCAAAACTACAAGTTGGAGTGTCCTTTAGTTTAACAATCTTTCCCTATTTTAATAATATCAAAACATGTGATATTGAGGGAATATTAGATGCAAAACATATATGTAAAGCAAACAATATTACTCCCCCTTAAACCATGCTTCATGAAATAATCAATTGTTAATGTAACCTATCACTTTTTAATATCACCTATCACTTTTCCCTTTTTAGCATTGTCAAAAAGATACCAATTATTATAAAAAATTAAAACCAATTTGTTCAATTTTTCAGAAAACTATTTGTTACAAGAGAAATCACAACATGGTAATAAATCATATAGAAAGCATGAATTTGAAAAACTTTCTATAAGTCATTTTTATAACTCTAATAATCATGTGAAACTCTTTCCAAACTACCTATCTCTCTACTAAAAATCATTTAGATCTCTCTACCCTTTGGCAGCATAAAATGCATTAAAAGCACATATTATGTATCTTTATGCATCAAAAGCCCATACTAAACCATATTATGCATATTATGCATTAAAAAATATAAAGTGGATCAAAAACACATAGTATGCATGTTTATACTTCAAAAATACATATTTTGCATATTTTAAATGTTTTACATTAAAAATAAAAATTATGAGTATAGACAAGTTTCAAAAAATAACTTCCCCACATAAAATATATAATATCACACAAAATTCTATCCCTTTTTGTAAAACAAATATTCTAACATATGGGAGAGTTACACATGTAAAAATAATTTTCAAAACATTTATCCATTTAGAAAATATTTGCAATTTCAAAAATCATTCCATCCTACTTATGCAATATCATTCAATAGCTCCCCTTAGACATATGCAACAAATATTTCTATTCAAACGAGGTCTAGTAAGGTCCTTATTTTCAAATCAAGGATATAATTCCAAATTTTATTATTAAGTCAAATCAACATTTTCAAGTTTTATCAATTTCAGAGTAATTTTTTGCACCTTGTTTTTGTATCACTAATGGTACCTCATTCTTTACTTCTCATATGTGAAGGCTCTTGGTGAATTTTCTATTTCCACTAGTTGCTAGAGATACCATCTATTGATTCTTTGCTTAACATTCATTTGATATCAATGGTATTGGCCTATGGCTGCATCCATGCATATGTGAGGTATGAAATTTAGTTGTGCCATTATACATATATGCATTTAATTTATCATAATGAGCTTTTCTATTATGAGAATGAGACCTAGAATGTGAATGTGACATGATCTTATAATTGTATTTATGAACATGTGGAATGTTAGCATGAATCATACCATTATGTTTAAGATAAGGTATAAATAAATAAGGTTACATGCAAGAATTATAAGTATGTATTCCATTATGCACACCAATGGCTCTAAATGAATATGTGTGAGATTCTTTGTGTGCATAGAAGTTATGCCAACTTCTACTTTGGTGACTTTTTTTATCTAAGATAAAATGAATCATTTTGTGTTTGTACATTTCTATATAAATTATGCTTATTATTTTGATGTATATTCATCCTAATTTTTTGATTTAGCTCCATACATGACATGATCTTTATCTAAACTCTTGCCCTTCAAAAAATTGGTTTTGACGTTAGTAGAAACACTTCCTTTAGTGAATCCTAAGCTAATGTAATCATTGCATGCCTTTCAAGCTTGTCATATGTTTGCTAATCTTTTACTCCTTTGAGTGAATTTTAAAAAGGACTCTTTGAGATCATTGATCTCCTTCTATAATGCCTCATTCCCATGCAACAATTTTTCTTATCATTATAAACAATATTCACACTCTTAGACTATATCATGTTATGAATCTTATTTCTCTATCATTTTTTAACATAAATTCATTCACTAATTTCAATATATCCTATACTTTGAAGAGAGTTTCTTGCTTTTTAAACTTATAATCTCAAAAAATTTATCTAGTTCATCATACGAAGGATTACAATCATCATCATCGTCATTATTAAAACTAAAATAATTTGAGGAAGAGGGTACCTTATGATCATTATCATCGGCCATTAATCAAATGTTCGACTCCTCTTCTTCCAAATGCTCACTCTCCACCTCTTTATCTTGATTAGCACCTTTATAAATATCCTTGAGTGTACAAAAAAAATCTGATTAGTAGATTTACATATAGAAACTTTATTTAAAATACTTCTACTAATGCTAAAAACAAAGTAGGCATGCACATTTTTATTTAATGAAACAAGTTCCGTACTATTGTCATCCTATTTCTCTTCTACTTTAGGAACTTATTGACAATCTATATTTTGGTGGGAAAGATAGGATCGTTAGGAAGAATTTACCAAAAATCTAAACTTTCATCCATTAGGAGAAATCCCATATAATATTTCAAATTAAAAATTCATTTATATCAAACAATAGTTGTTTACTTGCAAATTCCCCCTATTGACTAGATGAAACAATCAAATGTTCCATTTTAAATCTTTACTCCTTACTTTTGTTAGAAATTTAAGAAAAAATTGAGACTAGCTCTAATTCTACATGTTAACCCCAATGAGGATCCTAAGAGGAGGTGAATTAGGTGTTAAATTTTTTTTTTTCTAATTTTAAGCTTAAACAATTTTCTAACGGAAGTAATCCTCAAACAAAAGTTTAACCCATATGTTATGTACAGTATTCCAATTCAGTTCAATAATTCAAATCCCAACACATAAATAGTAAACACAATTTATATAAATTAAAAAAGTAGGTACAAGAGGACGCAAACTGATTTCTATAATGGTTTAATAAAACAATCCTTTGCCTACATCGACTCTCCAATTTCCTACTTGAAATTTTCACTTTCTCAAATATTCCTCTTTAAGGTAAAGAGAAACACTTACAAAAATTATAAATCTTACTTTAAATAGGGTGAAGAATAACACATTCTTAATAAATCTCAACATAATAACCAAGCCCTAAAACATAAGCTCATAACTTTAGCTTAAATATATATAACTTAAATCTCTTGTTTGATATAAATAAAAAAAAACTCAAAGGGGCTCAAGTGTGTAAACTTGACACTATCTCTCAAACTCATTGAAATCAAATTCAACTAAAGACTCATTTAATGCATAAACATTCCCAAAAACTCATAAATATTGTCCCAAACCACTTAAACATTCATTTATAAGCTTCCCACACCTAAAAACATGTTGTAGATTCAAACTCAAAATACCATCGGACATAAAGAAAATATATTTGTTATTTGTCTATAAACTTAATTGGTGACGACCAATCACTGGTACTTTTCAACCACTAGATGGCATTATTCAACAAGTTTCCAAATTTGCAGCATACTAGTTGATTAGTTTCTAGCATTAGTCGATCAAAACTTTTACAAATCAATTTTTAACTTCTCCAAAGACCTTCTAAGCTTTCCAAATACCTAAAAATATTTTCTTTTGGTTGGAAAACAATTCAAACAAGTTTCAAAAATTCTTTTAAGCATTCTTAAGGACTAAGGCCTTTCAATTAGAATTTAAAAAAGTATGTCCTAGTCTATCAAAATTTTAGCATATCTTGAAAATTTTCATTCCAAAATCAATTCCAAATAACATTCAGACATTTCAAAGCAATTTCTTTACACAAAAAACAATTTTAAAAAGTTATAAATGTTCCACAAGAAGATTTTAGTAATCAAGAATCCTCAATTTAAAATAAAAACATAAATTTCTTGATCTATATAGCTTTAACTAAACTTTTCATTTCAAAACCAATTCAAATAGTATTCAAACCATTCATTTTCATTCGAAATCAATTTTCACAAGTTTTAAAACCTCTCTAAAGTGATTTTTGGCACCATAAAATTTTAATTAATCTCCAACACAAAATATGTTTTGGCTTATAGAAGTTTGTATTTTTGATCAAAGAATATGCAATGGCACCTTTTCAAAAAATTTGTAAAACTTTCCAAACATCTCAAAATCAATTTTTATCATAAAAAAATTGGCTCCAACATACTTAAAAACTTTTTTAAAATATTTTCACACATCAATACAGTGTTTTTTTAAAACCTTACCTAAGATTTTTGTTGATTATGAAAACATTTTATGCAATAATCCTAACATGAAAAATGATCTTACGAGTATTCTATGCAAAAATCCTAAATGCAAATATCATGTGAACTTTGATTAAAATGAAAGTAACACATAAATTAATATTAATCCCCTAAGAATAGTGAGAAGATTATGTCAAGATGTCTATACAAGATTACCAAACTATAAGTTGCAACATCTTTTGTTTCAACAATGTCTTTATAACCTTGCATAAAAGTTATTCTTATTCGTAACTTGGTAATTTTGCACCCTAAGCCTAGATTTATAATCTTACATGAATACATGTGAAAAAGAATTGTGTGTATTTCTAGAAGTGAGACACCATAATTACGTGACAACTAAGGAAAAAGGCTCTTTATCATGCTAGTGCTTTCCATCCATAAATATGACTTATACATTAAAGACACTTCCATAAGTTTACTCAATGTCATACATATCGTGAAGCACTTTTAGGCTCCTAAACTCCTCTCCTATTTCTCACTTCCCTAGGTGAATTTTGATAACAAATCCTTAAAGCAATTGGTCTCCTTTTTTAAAGTCTCATTTTCATACTTCATTACATCTATGTCATGATTGTCAATAATGCTCAAACCTTTAGGTGCCTTGATAAGATGAAACTCAATCTTAAGCTTCTCTTTTTTACCTATGCATGTATGTAATTATTTTCTAGACACTTTAAACATGGAAGACAATTTCTTCCTTAAATGCTTAACACTTTAAGACTCCATCAAGCTCATTTAAATTTAGAACATTATCACTATTATTATTATTATCAAAAGAATGACTACCTCAATATTACCGTGTGTCATATCACATTTACGTCACTTCACCTTCCAAATTCTCAATTTACCATTTACTTAAGATTTGGCAATTTATAGCTTTAAGAGATTGTTTTTCCTTGTTGACCTTCTTCTCCTTATTTTCATGTTTCTCACTCTTCTCTCCATTACTACAGAGGGGATCTTAGGACTTTTTATGACCCAATTCCCTTCATTTAATGCAAATTCCATTAGAGGATTCTATTCGTAAATCATTGTCATCCCTTTTAAAGTCTTCATTTTGATGATTTTCTTCTTTTTTGTAAACCTCTTAAACTTTTTAATGATAAGGGCAATGATTTCCTTATCATTATAACATGATTAAGTCTCCTTTTTTATAATTGATTCCTCTTTTAAGCATTGAATGTCAAATTCTTCTATTTTATTTTTTTTCCTTTATCCTTACCTTATATATCAAGAGTGAAGCTTTACCCTCCTAATATGGATCAAAACATATATATTTTAAGTAGAAATTAATGATTTTTATGAGTTTTGGATAGAATTATAGGTGACTTGCTTGTAATCTTAGTTAAAAATCCTTGAATAAGATGTTACTCGTATGATTTTCACATTTTATCATTTTTATAAACTTTTGGAGATTTATTTAGCATACTTTTAGGATTACAAATGGTGTGGAGCCAATTTGGTATTCAAGAACATCATGTTAGGAAGCTTCACACCAAATTGCAAGGTCATATTATAAGCCATAAAGGATGCATCAAGAGAAAAACAAGAGAAGTTCAGATAAGCACCGTTTTTTGTATAGGTGGCTTTAGTGGGACATTTGATGCACTTATAGAGCCTAGATTGTTATGAATTTTATGGAATTCGTGATCAGTATGTGAGGAATCTACATATCAAATTACATGACCAAAGAAGAAGATATAACAAAAAGATCAAAGGAAGGAAGAAGTTAGAAAATGTAGTAAGAGCCCATAGGTTACGCGAAGCTGTAACCCAAACTATGGGAATCCTCGAGAGTTACTCTTCTTAACCTAAATTTTGGGTTTTTTTTAATGTCTTTGGAAGCCTCATTCAGAGGGGAGGCAACCAATACTCCAAAATAGACAAGTCATAGGTTCTTCCTAAGGTTTTGATTGAATTTGAAGGAGAAGAATAGATCTAAACACATGAAATTAAAGATCAAAGGTTGAAATACATACATCAATCATAAAAAAATTCAAGGATTCATGAAAACTTCACCATGAGCTTTTTTAATTCCTTCTTGCTTATATTTTCTTGTATGATTATTTCAATGTGTAAGAAATAATTTTCTCTTAAGATTTGGGTTTTTACAAATTCTAGGATGTAATATTTATTGTTATTCTTGGATTAATTCTTGAGTTCCAGATTTTGAATTAGATTTGTGAATAGATGCTTATGAACTTTGAATGCAATTGTTATGCTAATGTAAATATTATTTTCAAAGCCTTGATGTATGTATGATTAGGTTAAGAAATCAATTATATGCATTAGATCATTTCATTGACAAAATATCTTTTATGGAGACCTAGAGATAGTTTTACATAAGATATCTAAATTAGATGTGAGCTTAATTGAAATAATAAATTCCATAAAACCAAGTAATGCATACCATCTATATAATGGAATAAAGAGAATTTTCACCTAATTTATTGAATTGAATAGAGTTGTATAAATTGAAAGAGTGTGTGATTTACATTAAGAAGCGTGCGGTTTAATAAATCAGAAAATTCGAGTTAAGATAAGAATACAATAAATACACATGCATCTTAGAGAACATAATTACGTGAATTCCTGCTTCATCTTTAGCTACATATTTTGGTTTCCAAAGTTTATACCAAAATTTTAAAAAGGTCTTAATATTTCAACTTTAAATAAAATTCTAATATTTACAAAAATATTTGTAAAAGATAGTAATGTTTGTAAAATATTTTAAAACAACGGTGAATCTAATAAAACCCCAATTTTATGTTACACTGATGTAACTTTATTTTATTGTCCAAATTAGATTTCTATAGATCTCTAAAATAAATCTTTAAAATATAATTAAAAAAACAAATAATCTTATTGGTGTTATATAATCTAACGAGATACTATATTAAAATGAATATAAAAAACTATATTTTCATTAAATTTATAATTCTATTATAGACATTGTGAAACATTAATTTTTACAAAAATTTTAATTTAAAATTTATGGAATAAAATAAACCTACTTAAAACACAAACGCAGATTTTATTCATTTTCATGACGTTGAACTGGATTTTAGTACCTTTCTGAATCATGCTGCGGAACTTGGGAAACACTTTACCATTACCCTTTTTTAAGTTTTCCTTTCATGAAAGTCAACCGAATCAACTTAAGATGTAGTAAATATTTGATTAATGATGTATCACAGACGACAAAAATGGAAAGCAATTTCCTTTTTTAATGAGTGAAAAAGACACCTTAATTACATATTCCCATCCCCTCCATGCGCACAGCAGTGAGCTCCTTAAAAGTACATAGCTTCAACCAACTAATCCCAAATGATCGAATATACTACTCCCATCTAAAGCACGTCAACCTCCATTAATTTCACCTACAGAAAGGATCACGTAACAGTATACAAGTCACCAATAGCTTCAACCCACTAATCCCAAATGATTGAACATACTACTCCCATCTAAAGCACGTCAACCTCCATTGACTTTACCTACAGAAATAACAGTATACAAGTCACCAAAATAATTGGCCTATTCACCATGTTCTCTACCACTTTCCCCTCCCAATGTACAGATACCATCAACGCACGTTGCAGAAGTGGGCAGAAGTGGCAAGGTATAATTTTCCTCGTATTACTTCAGTAGGATGGTTGGCAAATAATCACTGGATGACAGAGCAAATCTATCAAATGATTGGAACAGATGTAGATGGTTTCACGGTAAAGGCTACAGGGAGATCCTTGTCAGCACCCTGGTGATTACTGCCAACTGTCATCTTATCACTAATGTTCTCGCCTATTCTTCCACCCACCAGTGTCTCATTCCCTGCTCGGTTACTGTCAACATCACCGCTGGACTGTCTCTGCTGCTTCAGGTACCTCTCAGTGGCATCTTGAACCATCTGCGTCATCATGCTTCCTGAATCTGAAGCAGGCGATAACTCTTCCTCTCTCTCTGGCTGAATATTTAGGTCAATTTGACCTTTGAAAGGAGATGTGGAGGATTTCACCATGTATGGCTCATCGTCAGACACATCACTGGCCAATCTTTTTGGGTTTGGACTGCTACATCGAGTGCTAGAAGATGGTGAGGGGTCATCAAGTAATTTATCAGGTACTGGTTGCTGCTGCACCTTCTGCAGCTCTTTCTTTGAAGTTTCCACTTCTTTCTCTGATTGCTTCTTTTCACGCTTCATCATAAGAGTTTTAAAACGACGCTTCACTGTCAGGCAGACATTACACGTGCATGTCTGCTTATGCTTGGGGCCCTTCCCACTGGGAGGCTGAATACAGACAATGCAGGAGCAGCCAGGCCTATGTCTAGGGTGCTTTGTGGTGGCCTGAGATGGAGGGAATACTTCACTCTCTCCCAATATTGCTAGGTTGGCAAGAGTATCAAGCCCCTCCAGGGCTTCAATGTTCTCAGTTTCCTGCTTAGCAGCTTTCATTTTCTTGGAAGAAGCTACATGTTTGCAACCATAAAACAAATTGGAAATTCAGCAATTGTGAAGGGTACGCAAGTATCGCCAGTTGAACATGATATGTCATTTTAGAGTCATCAGTATACACAACAACAATGGTAAAACAGCAGTACACGAAAATGACACTACTATCATGCTCAAGAATAAGCTTATCCGCCTCCTATGAGTATGTTCTAGCAAATTCTGAATATGGCAATAAGAGGATGAATATTTATACCTATGTTACACGATCTTAGAAGAACTTCAAGTTGTTCTGACGTCAATTCTTGAGGGGCTGAACAGGATGACCTGAAAGCAGAGAAATGCAAGATATTACATAATGCACAGTGCTCACAACCAAGTTCAATGATAGAAATGTTGAACTCTTATTTATGCATTTGGCCGATACTTCACGGAGGAAAGGGATCAATGTATGCTCACTTAAGTGCTTGTTACATTGAGAGATTTAACAAGAAAAAAAAGCAAACAAGAACAACCTGGAATAACCGCTCTTAACTCCTTTCCTGATAAAATGGATTAGCACGGTCATATTTTCCTTACAGATACCTACCATAGGAAATAGTGTTATGTTGTGGATTACCACGATATAGTTTCACCTCCAAAAGCCTAAGCTTCCAAATATCTAAGTTTTTATCTCATTAAGAGGAAGCCAATTTTCTTCCCATCTAGCACTTTATATTGCAGGGTCAAAGGCTACCATCCAAATGTTGACGTCTAAGAAATATGTAGATAAGGAAACGACTTGAAGAAGGAAATTAAATGGATGCTTGTACCTTTGTGCATCCCAAAGGTTACAGGAACATGTCCATTTGAAGGGAAGCAAAGCATTGACAGGCAATTTACGCCACTTTAAGCAATCTTCACAATGAACCCATTGAACCTTTTGACTGACAAGAAACAGACACCATTAAAATTTTCTCCCCTAAAAGATAGAATGGGACCGAAACATATTTCTACGGGAAAAATCTAAAAGCGAAAGACCCAAAGAATGGATATATTTATCTCATCATGCAACGAAATTAAGGTATTCTATTGATTGCATGGGATGCTTGCTTAAAATACTGGTTTTAGAATTTGCAGTATGGTTTAAATAATTGAAGGATTTGATCAGCAGATAAAAATGACAGTGGGTTAGGAGTACAGAGGATTGTTGGCAGAAAAGAAGGGACCACCTTCTTCACTTATGAATTACTATTAACTATAATATAAAACAACTGCAAACAAGAAT
The DNA here is from genome assembly GCA_028565735.1 of Pinacopodium congolense. Taxonomy (NCBI): domain Eukaryota; kingdom Viridiplantae; phylum Streptophyta; class Magnoliopsida; order Malpighiales; family Erythroxylaceae; genus Pinacopodium; species Pinacopodium congolense. Next base: position 19,094,713 of record JAOXYD010000002.1, on the reverse strand, counting down.
CAAAGCCTCACTAGTAAGTTTTTCTTTTCAATTAATACTTCGACAAGAATTAATCTAGTTCATGAACATAAAGTTTATCTCTCAGTTTTTGCAAGATAAATGCATGACTAGTAGATTTATAACTTGCAAATATTAGATTCAAGGAGATCTCAAGATAAGCAATTTACCCTGTATTGTCGCTGGAAAAAATTGTTGGCCTCCCAAGTACTGGTGCATCCTGTTATACTGCATGTCAGTACTCTGAAACTGCCCCATACTCCAGAAATTAGGAGAAGAGGTGTTGGAAAGAGAAGTGAAAAATACTTGAGAAGAAAACTGAATGAGATGAAAATAACAAAGATTCACATGGGAGCTGCTATTTGGCCCCACCATTGTATTTTTCTCATTCAAATAAAGACCCTCAAACTAATACTTCTCTTCCTCCTATTTTTCTCCACCATAACTTCCATCAAAACTAAAAATTTCACATTAATCACATTCCTACAAATTAATGTTTTGCAGTCCAGAAAAACTAGGATAGTTTGGAGTCCTCAAGCGTAGATACAGTCATTATTTCACATTAGTTTAGCAGGAAACTTTTAGCAGCAATGGATCCTAGGTCCAGAAAAACTAGGATAGTTTGGAGTCCTCAAGCATAGATACGCTCAATATTTCACATTAGTTTAGCAGGAAACTTTTAGCAGCAATGCCATAAGGATCACAGCCAATCTCATTGCGCCTGGTAAACTGAGTGGAGTTATATATCTACTTAACCAAGTATCAAATTTACCCAATACCAAATACACACCCCACCCAGCGTCAAGACTACAACCAAAGGCCAAGTGGTTAGAAGAAAAAGTAACCATTTGGGCAAGTGTAGATTGGTTTTTAGATCTTCTACCTCTGAGGGTCAGAGTGAGGGTCAGAGTGAGTGAAACCTTAACACAGCAGGTAACCAGTATCAGCAGTTTATTAGGTCCATCGAAGCAGGTTACTATAGGTGTTACATCAGCTTAGTCAGAGTGCAGAAATGCCTTCTACAGATCCATAATGAGACCCATAATTTAAAGAAAATAATGTTTAACATTGGTTAACCTGTGAAATAGAGCAAATATCTAAAATTTCCAGCTATTAACACAACCAAAGACAAGTACCAACAACATTTCTATATAACTACGGCAAAAACAGAAACATGGATGTGGTGTTAGAACAAGGAAATAACCAAACCTCATACTCTTCAAACTCAAAACCTTCAATAACCACAACATTAGGAACACGATCAGGAGGATGGCAGAGTATTCCCTGTGCTTCTTCCCATGTTAGCTTCAGCTCTACCATGTCTTCATTCTCAATTCTCAAGCGCTTGCTCTTTGAACCTAATGTGCCGCTTTTCCTCTTTTTGATAGAGGATTTGGCTTCAAGAACTTCTTTTGCAATGTACCCTGACTTATCAATTTTGGACCAAGGACCATGCTCTGCCAATTCAGCCTGGAAGATTGATGAAAACAGAGTTATATTTTGAATGAAAATAAAAAGAAAAAGTTAATGATGGAAGAAATTTTATCAGTATAAACTTGTGTGACGCTGACTTCTCCATTGGCAGAAATTCCATTAGCAGCTTTACTTGTTTCATTATCCTGAAAAGAGGAAAAAAATGACAGTCAGTACATTACACTAGGAAAACCAGACACTTTTTCGAGATGTTTAATAAGTTACACATGATTAAAATGCACATAATGTGTTCTAAGTTTTGCATTTTCTTGGACAGTACTTGTTTATTTTTTAAGTACAACGGCAGTACAAAATTGTAGATTCTCCATATGAAGGTTCTTAAGATGAACTGTTTACTGCATATCAAGTGCAAAATCATTTCAAGGGTATGTCTTTAAGATGCAAATAAATATCCCACATTTGGCACTCATTGCCAGAACTTGCTGACACCTTGTGTTCCAAAACATAATTTAGATTGAAGAGAAAAGAAAGCAAACTATTTCTCAACCAGTGTTAGTTACTGGCCTCAACTCTAGTAAGTGCAGGATGGTATTCTGAACAAAGAGCTAGAAGAATACACACAGGTCAACCTGATCAGAAGATGGAGCAGTTGAAGCCTTTCTGAATCCCATAACCAGTTTTCCTTCTGGCTCCATTCTACTGAAAGTTACTAGAGAAACATGGTTGAATTTTAGTAACACAACCAAGAAATAAATACAAAGACTGACATTAATGAAAGAAAATGGGAAAGGCTAAACTGGAAGACAAATTATAATACTACCAGGTAAAAAAGCCATATCGTTGAGGATAATGTAAAGAGTGATAACCCAATATAATCAAGCAAATAGCCAATTGTACAGAATAGTTCTTGAAGATTCTTCCCATTCTTGTTATCTTACCTATATCACCTGCTTGCAGTTTCATACTCTGTATGCAAGGAGTAACACCCTCCAAGACATACATTCTGCTATTATTATTTGGCCAGAAGCGGAATTGAAAGATCCATTCCTTGCCTTTAGAATCCTGGACCTTAAGAGGTAAACCTTCAGGCTGTGAAATTGGTGGGAAATAAGCCTGTGCCAATATGAGCAAGATTAGTATAGAGAAGAATACATCAGATGATAATTACAACAAGAAACTACGATCAAATCATCCAAGAGACATAGATGATGATGTAAGATTTGAAGGGCTTCATATTCTATTGTCTGACTGATTTAAGAGATATTTTATTGACGTAAGAACAATATTTTCTTCAAAATAAGAGGTTTCTCCACACTCAAATTGCACTTTAATTGAACAAAATAACACATTTCCAAAACCATACTCCCTATCTGTAGGTTAAAATAATTCAAATCTCATTTACTTTGCTAATATATATTAATAAATCCATTTACATGATGGAAACAAGTTATGAATAGCTAAACTAAACTGAAGATCACATCACACTTTGTGGCAAGTGAATGAAAGACATCCGTTTTAGAAATATGCATCCATAAGTAGATCATTCAAAGTGCATCATACCACAGTTAGACAAGCAAATAAGGCTACAGTGGCATGATCAGAAAATATAGTTCGCTCTAAACATGCCAGCAAGTAATATAATCATGTGATCTCAGAAAACTTTAATTTAACAAATTCAGGAGGTTCCATTAATTGTAAAAACAACTTTCAGGTGCATAAATCATATGAAATTCTTCCAGAAAAAGTAAGATTATTCGTCTCCAAGGTCCAATTATATTCGCCAATAGATGGAACTTGAAGAATAAAAAGCACCAACAAAGTGAAAAGTAAAGTGTGGATTAGTAGAGCACACCTCAGCACATTTTTTAGGTAGCACTAAGCGTCCGATTCGCCCAGCATCACTAGCACTCAACATTTTCTCAAACAATGGGGTGATCACAGAACTTGAGCTTGAACACAATTAAGGGTATATCTCACATCAAAATCAACATAGATGGTTGTCTATCTCCTACACCAACTCATCTGTCCATGTACCTCATGCTTTGAACTCGGGAAAAGCAAGCATTTAAATTTTTCTTAATAGAAAATAGATTTGACAGTGTCCCAACTTTTTGGACTTTTTTCACTTCAGTGCCAAACTTTTAAAATATTTTACTTTAGTGACCAATCTAAAACTCATTCAACTTAAGTCAAAAGATTGATTCCATTAGTTATTTGCTAACGTGATTAACGGAATATAGATATATATACCACATAGATCTCCATGTGTCAGGGATAATAAATTTGTCAATGTCCAGGTTTTTTACCGTTTTTTACTTCAATAACAAACTGTTAAAATTTTTCAAATTAGTAACCGAACATCTAAAAACTCATTCAACTCAGCCAAAAGGTTTGTTTCGTTAGGCATTTGTTGACCGAGTTAACAAACTACAGATGTATATGCCACGTGGTCATTTGCTGATGAAGTTAATGAACTATAAATGTCTATGCCATGTGGATCTCCATGTGGAAAAATGTGCACACATGGACATCCACGTGTACACCCGACCTGACCTCACTCAAAATCCCGACCCAACCCATCTACCTTAACCCAAGACCTTATCTAATCCATCTACATGATTACTCATCTACCTGATCCTTGTTCTAACCTAAATCACTCACTCTTCTCTCGTCATCTTCAAGATTTTGGAGTGATTTTAAATGAACAACCGAATCAGGAGTGAGTTAGGGTTAAAGATGGCAGGAGAAGAGGAGTTATTTGGGTTCGAAAAGGGGACGAGTAGATGAGTTGGGTCAGGTTTTTGGGTTTGGGGAGATGATCCAAACAAGAACTTTGGGTCAGAGCAGGCCAGGTGTGCTCGTGGATATTCATGTATAAACATTTTTGATGTGGAAATTCGAGTGGCATAAACATCCATCCTCTATTAATTATGTTAACAAATAACTAACGAAATTAACTTTTTGATTTGAGTAAAGTTTTGACACTAAATTAAAAAGTATTAAAAGTTTGGCACTAAAGTGAAAAAAAAATCCTAAAAATTTGAGCACTGGCAAATTTATTATCCCGGACACATTAATGCCAAAGATTTTAAAGTTTACAAAAGATATAAAAGAGGTCAAGTTACTCAACCACAAACTTTAATTTGGTGGGATGATGATTGGGAGTTGAATTGATAGCAAAGACAAAAGGCTAAAGTTTTGTTTGTGTTTTGATTCCTTATTGGAAAGGGACTTTAGATACATTATCCTTGTTAAATAAGGACTTTTGATATATTACTTGTTTTAGAATAAGGAGATCCTATAAGAATAGGATCTAATTTTCAGATATTTAGTTAGGAAAATTTTTACTATTAGAATAAGGAACTCCAAAAATTTTCTATAAATATGCATGTACTCAACCCTTCATCAATAAGATCCAGAATTTGTTTTTCCTAAACTTAAGTTTTCTATGAAAGGTGTGATACTTCTATCTAAGAGTGATTCTTAGACCCTAGGAGAGATTCCTAGTTTGCTACCCCATTATTCATCTAATCTGAAATTCCAGCAACCCTAAATTCTAGCCTAAAGTTTCAGTAATTAAACTCTAAATTTCTAACTGTCATAAACGTGGAATTTTTACAACCTACCTCGAAATTCAAACCTGAAAACTGATTTTCCAGAAGCTTAATAACATCCAACAGCACTATTTTCTTAATCCTTGAAATCCTTGAAAGTTTAACCCTATTTTGTTATTTCCTCTACTCATCCTACATCAAACAAGGAGATCCACATGGTATATACACCTATACTCCGTTAACTACGTCAACAAATAACTAAAGGACTCAATTTTCTGACTTGAGTTAAACAACTTTTAGAAGTTTAGTCACTAAATTAAGAAGTTCTAAAAGTTCGGAATTAAAGTTCAAAAATCCTAAAAAGTTAGAACCAACACTATTAACCCTCCGTTTTATATATTTCTTCTTCCAATATAAAAAATTCACACACTTCCAGCCTGACAGTAAGCAACGAACCAATTTAGCTCAAGCAACCATCAATTCCATGTCTTTTGAAGGATACTTTCCAGAGATTTGCTGTAGCTCTTCATCAGTAAACCTAGGCCAGTACCGAGGAAGTAACTGGTTTCTTCCACGAGCATCTGCTCGAGGTCTTCCATTGCGAGTTTGAGTATCTCCTGATGAGTCAGCTCCATTTTGTGTGTTATTACTATGTAACTGTTTTGGTAGTGTGGTTGGAGGATTTGGTCGTAAAGTAGCACCAGAGCCAATATGACCATTGGTTTCATTTAGAGATGTATAAGATGCAACCAAGCCATATTGTGGAGCCATTGGATCCTTCCTTAAGGAAGAAGGTCGATGTGAGATACTTGAACTTGGTCCAGGTTGCTCATCAACAGTAGTTCCTGTAACACAATTTTCAAATAAGCTTCAGGGCCATCACATCTTTTGCATCTACCAAATATTTTCAATCTATCATATGAAACATTAGAGGAAGCAACATAAAAATGGAGCAGGATTTCTACCTTCATTGCCATTTGCAACAATATCTCGTGCACCAAGCTTCAAGTTTCCATTCACTGCTCTATCAGGCATGTCTTCTAATTTTGCTTTTTCCATGGAAGGAGCCGATAGTCTTTCACTAGCAGTAAGCCTGTCCATTTCATACAGCATCCTGGGGTGCAATTCAGACTGACAAATAGAAGAGTTGAATAAACTAGGTGCTTGTCGCCATGGTACAGGACCTGATCCAGCTAACTGACACCAACTCTTGACGGAGAGGTCTTTAAGTTTGTCAGGCAAAGATCCATGATAAAAAAATGGAGATGGCCATGCACAGTTTGTGCTCTGAAATTGTTGTGCAACATAAAGTTAACAATATCAAAGCTAAAAACAAAGTCATAGGTAAAGTCTAAATATTGAATTCTCATCTCAATTAGCATATGCATTACTTTATTTTTCCCAATCCTTCCTTTCATCAGTTAGAGTTAACAACCTTTAAATCAATTTTCTTGGGACAAAAATAGTAAGGAACTAGTGTCACAGTCTCCCAAAGGAGAACAGCCTTGTTGCTTCAGTATATATCATTGTCATTAAATTAACTGAAATTAAAATTACACCTTTCCTACTCAGCTGTCAATATGTCAACATAGTGTAGGCACATATGTCCAGTCATCAAAAAGACTATTATAATCGTTCTACATTTCACACCAACAACTTTAAATCCTCTAAAACATAATCAAAGATTGGAGCAACAGGAAAGAGCAGAGTAGTATGCCATAATCCAACTACTGATAAAATCCTTAACAACGAAAATTACTCATTTCAATGCAACAATAAACAAATTATATGTATGTCCATCTCAAGTCAACAAAGCTATGAAACAAAGAAGTCATAAACAATCGTGATAAACAATCAACATTTTTTATATTAAGAAGATTAAAATCTGTGCTTACCAAAAGAACATTTTTCCTTGCACATGCTATGCATTCAATTCCTCCAGCATCCAACAAGGCAAAAGCATTATACGAAACAATACATCCACAATGTACTCGCTGCAATGAAATATTAAACTCACATTGATTTACACTATAAATATTCAATTTATAGGCACTAAAACACACAAAACAACCAGAATAATCGACACTCACCTTCCCACATGACTCACAACACCTCCAACCTGCAGCATTCAAATGAAAAGTCTCACAAAATCTGCCCTCCTCATAAGCAGAGCTAAATCACATAGAGCTAAAGTCAATAACTAAGTAGTATAAGAGAAAATTAAAATCGAAAAAAACCAAATTGAAATGTAAAAATTTGGATGATAGAATTGAACAAAACAAGGGTTCGTAAAAACAAGTTAAAGGTCCCATCTCCCCTTCTCCAGGAAAGATAGACAGTGACAAAAAATAATGTCTAGAACTAAAAAACTCTCCCTAACTAACGACATTGGCCTTAGCAACTTAAACTAAATCTGCAGGAAATAATTAAATATTTTTGTTCTCCCTATTCTGCAAATGTTGGAGAGTTATTGTCATTGCCACACTGGACAGTGGAAGGCTAAACCAAAATCAAATTGAATAGTGCAAAAGAAAAGGAAATTTTTCTTATGAAACATTTCTCAAAAACTTTAGATTCTAAATAGGGACTGTATTCAGCTCCCTATAGCTTAAGAAATGCATCTAAATCAATGTCAAAGTTCGATCAAACTTCTAGTTCTTCCTTCTACGGGATTGGCAGTTATCAGGGTCTTATTCTTTTGTAAGCACCAGCATGACATAAAATCATCTAATTAAGATATAAGTATAGAAATCCACTCATGTCTCTTCCCCATTTTAAGGATGATTTGTTTCATTACAAGTGAAAGTTGCTTGACCTTAAGCAACTGCTCACTTATAAGAGAAAAACCAGCCGTCATCACCAGCTAAATTCCAGAAGACTTGTTAATTGCAATGGCATATTAATAGATTTTCAAGTAGGCCCACATAATATTAAGCCACGTAACATAGCAATAAGTAACCAAAAAAACGGAAAAATGCAGTAACAGCTAGAAGTTAATGTCTTACCAAAGTCGGCATCCTAACTACATAAGCAAAATTTGGGAACTTGTGGAGGACCCATTGCAACTGAAACCCCATCCAGAAAAATTCAATTCTTCGAGCAACAATTTCCAATTTGAAACCACTCCCACAACCCAAACAACGGGGAAAAAAAGAAAAGAAAAAGACTAAATAAGAATACAAATGGACTCGTAAGTTGGTAACTACTCAAGAGCCATTTTCGCCGACATACCCCGAATATCTAGCTTCAAAACTATAACTAATCCCAAATTACAGCACAAAATAACAAGGAAATAATCATTATATCCCTAATACTTACCCTAACATACACAATCAAACTTTCTCCAAGAAGGACAACAAAGACCTAAGCATCAAAAATTTCTCCATTTGTGTACTGCTCCATTTGGTAAAGCAAGTAAAGTAGAAAAAACCGACTTACGCGCATGAATCGCAGAGCTCAGCGAAGTCGCCCGAGCGCAGGCGCCATGCTTTTCTTGATTTGAAGTCTGTACAGTCGGAATTGAAACATTTTTTTGAAACCACTGAAGAAGAAGACGATGAAGAAGCGGCTGCCTCCTGCTGCGGAGCGGGCGGAGCAGTTGCAGGAATAGTAGACATAGAAAACAAAGTTTTTAACTCTAAAACCAACAAAAGGGAAGAATATCTCTTAATAACTCTAAAGCTCAAAGCTCAAAGCTCAAACGAAAGTAACCACCGGATCTCTGCAATTATAGAGCTTACAGAGTGAGCAGAGACATGGCCATTGAGCAGGGTACAACAGATGTGTCTGCCCAAGCGCGTGTATTAAAACTTTACAGGACCTTAAATACTCCTCCGATTTTGGCCTTACTTGTCTTCAAATGTTCTTTTCTTGTGTTGTGTGCACATCTCTGTACTTATTTGTCAATTCGAAATTTTTTTGTGGAGTACGGTTAGGTTAAAAATCATTCCAGTAATTTAAGATATGAAAATTGTGATCAGTGTCATAGATATTACTTACATATTACAGATATTGAAAATAGAATTGA
>JAOXYD010000002.1:19049350-19062097 GCA_028565735.1 Pinacopodium congolense | reverse complement strand
ACTAAGTATTTCTCTTTGAAAAATCCTTCTTGAAGTGTCTATCTTTCTTAGCAGAAGTAGCATCTCCATTCCTTATGCCAATCAGGATCATTTTCTTAATGATCAAGTTAATGGTGTTAGTGGTGATGTTGATGAAGAAGTAGATGCTCCTATTTCTGAGGTTACTAATGAACCTCTAGCTCTACTTACGAGGTCTACCAGAGAAAGTGTTTCATTCACTAATTATTCACCTGATGAATATGTACTCCTTACGGATGGGGGAGAACTAGAAAGTTACAAAGAGGCTATGGAGAGTGATTACAAGGATGAGTAGGTTGCTACTATGAAGGATTAGATGCAATCCTTATATGATAACAATAGGTTTAAGTTAGTCAAATTGCCTAAGGATAGAAAGGCTTTATAGAATCATTAGGTTTATAGGGTGAAGAATGAAGAGTATTCTTCTCATATAAGATATAAATTCAGTTTAATTGTTAAAGACTTTAGATAGAAAAAGAGAGTTGACTTTGAAGATATTTTCACGCCTGTTATGAAGATGTCCTTTGTTAGAGTTATTTTTAGACTGGCCTCTAGTCTTAATTTAGAGATAGAACAGATGGATTTGAAAGTTGCATTCCTCTATAATAATTTGGAGGAGGAGATTTATATAGAGCAACCTAAGGGATTTTTGGTGAAGGATAAGGAGCATTGTATTTATAGGTTGAAGACGGATTGTACGACCTGGAAAAAACTCCTAGATAGTGGTATCAGAAGTCTAAATAGGTTATGATTTAGCAGAGATACAAGAAAACTATAGATTCAACAGAGATACAAGAAAACTACAGATTCAGCAGAGATATAAGAAAACTACTTCTAATCATTGTATTTTTTCTTAGAAATTTTCTAATAATGACTTCATTATTTTATTATTTTATGTTGATGACATTTTACTTGTTAGTCAAAATGCTTCTAGAATTAGTAGGATAAAGGAGAAGCTTAGCAAGTCTTTTGCAATGAAAGACTTGGGATTGGCAAACAAGTTCTTGACATGCAGATTATTCGCAGTAAAGAAACTAAGAAATTATAGTTGTCTCAAGAAAGGTATATTGAGAAAGTAGTTTGGCGGTTTCATATGGATAAAGCTAAAGTGGTAAGCACACCTCTTGCTACTACTCCCTTTAGGCTTAGCACTAGACAATCTCCATCTAGTGAGAACGTGAAAGAAGACATGTAATGTGTTCCTTATTCATCTGTAGTAGGAAGTTTGTTGTATGCAATGGTTTACACAAGGCCTGATATTGCTTATACGGTTGGTATTGATAGCCATATGCACTTTAATCTAGGTAAAGAGCATTAGAATGCTATAAAATGGATTATAAGGTATATTAGAGGTACTTCCAATTTGAAATTGTGTTTTGGAATAAGAAGTCTTATTCTTTTTTAGTGCACTAATTTATATATGGCAGGTGATGTAGATTCTAGGAAGTTTACTTCTGGTTATTTGATTACCTTTATAGGGAGAGTTTTGGCTTGGAAATGTAGGATGCAAAAGTGTGATGCATTGTCTACTACTGAAGTTAAATATATTGCTATAAAATGAAGCTTACAAACAGTTGCTTTGGATAGAGAATTTTCTTCAAGAAGTTGATTTAACTTAAAAGATCTATATTTTACTTTGTGATAGTCAGGGTTATATTCATCTTAGCAAAAATCCTACTTTCTATGGTAGATTTAAACACATTGATGTGAGATATCATTGGATACATGATATTTTAGATTCTAAGTTGCTTGAGTTTGAAAAAGTGTATAAAAATGATAATGGTTTAGACATAATGACTAAGTCTCTACCGAGAGGAAAGTTTGAAACTTGCTATTTAATCGTTGGTTTGGTATAGTCCTCTACTTGATTCAGAGGGGGAGTTTGTTGTGAGTCCTCCTTAAGTGGAGCCCATTTTTAATTAAAAAAGCCCATCAAATAAAATGGTTTTGTTTTAGGGTTTTGGCAAGACAATTCCAGACATTTCTCTATTCTTATTCCTTTGATGCAGCCATTTATGAGTTTGGAAGCTCTCATTATCTTCTTCCCACTTGGTCAAATTTGCAGTTAGTGGTTAGTGAGTTTGAGTGTGTTCATCTAGTTTTAGCTCTCTTTTTATAACTATTTTGTATTTGGTTGTGATTGCTTTATTTGGTTTGTAAGACTGTTAGATATTCTCTATTTTCGGGTTTAGTATGGTTGTTCTCTACATACTTTGTGGGTGTTTTCCATTATCTTCTTCTCTATTTGGTATGAGAGAGGTTTTTTGCAGAAATTATTAACATTATTGTATAGAAGAGTAATTAGCATCATACAAAAGAGGTAACGTCACTGTATAGGGGAAGTTCTGATATAGTACAGGAGGATTGTTATCACTATTTTCTCTCTTTAGTGTTGTGCAGAGAAGTGGTTATCATCGATTGTACGGGAAAAGAATTGTCATTGTTCAGAGGAGGAACTGTCTTTGTACAAAAAGAAGCCTTTATTGTATTTCTAAGTTTTTGGCATAACCTTGTTGATTGCCACTTTATTTGATGATTATTTGTAGTTTGTGAGCTCTTGAATTGTTGGAGAACTCATTTTGATGTACTCATTGACTTTATTGTGGATTATTTTCTGAACTAGGTCCTTTAGTTTTTACTTTTTACACTGAGAAGGTTTTTCAAGTTAAAAATTTCGATGTTCTCTTGTATGATTTATTTTTTGCATTTATATTTGCTCCTTACAATTTTATTTAAGTAGGGAAAGGTTATTGTTTTTGTACTTGTTGCTTCCATTGCCCCAATAAGTGGTATCAAACTTGTTGGTCCTTTACCATCAATTTATATTGCCTCTGTTACTAGAATGTGGAGTCGTATTAGTGGGGTTTTGTGACTGAATATCATTTTGAACTGCTTACCCTCTTAATTCCTACTAGATAAATGTGATGTAGAGGTAGTGTTAAGTGGGTGTTTGATAATGGCCTATGCACATTGTAAATTCCCCTCTTTTTTTAGGATTGAGACGAAACTGTTAAAAGTTACGCAAGGATTGGAAGAAACTTCACTTTGTCTATGCCTTAGAAACAACTTAATAAGTTAAAGAGTTGCTTTTTAGGACAGTTCAAACTGGTAGGAGGGACCATTTAAACTTTTTTAATATCAGAAGTCTTGTTAAGAGACTATTTAAAAAAGTTTTAATATTAAGAGTTTTATATTCAAAATTCTTTAATAAATTTATGTTAAAAATTACAAATTTACTTTATTTTTTAATGTATTATATTTACTGACTAATGAATTAAATATATTATTAATTTATTAAATAATTTATTTAAAACTTTTCTAAAGTTCAAATGTTGATTTTTTTATTATAAAAAGTAGAGGGTAAAAATTTTTACTTCTATATCATCATATTCTTTTTAAATGCTTGCAAGATATTATCAGTAAAAGATATTATGGTAAGATAAATAAATTAGACAGAATATTTTTGTTATACAATGTCTATATTTCAAACACCAACTCTTTCCAGGAAAGTAATAGAAATTTTAAACTGTTAGTGGATTTTGAAGATGAAGACCAAATTGTTGGTTTATATTCTACGACTAATCGGTTGATTGTAAATTTGTGATATATTTTTTATAAAGCATTATTTATCTTATGCATATTTGTTTAATTAACTAATGTATAAGATAAAGTCTATAAGATTAATATATTTTACAAATAAAATTATGATGGAGATCATAATTATAATTCATGTTTTAATTAATTATTATTTCTAAATTGTTCCTAGTTATTGTTTATCAAGACTAGACATTAATAAAGTTGAAAGACTAACACATGTTATATTTTTTTATAAAAGAAATAATTGATCTCATAGATTAAAGTATGATAATACTTAAAAAAATATTTGTGTGCTTATTAGAGAAATTGAATTGACCTGATACAAGAATTTGATAAGGAATATTACTTATGTGTTTATGAAGATACTCATTGTGATGGTTGTATAAGTGATCCTTATACTTGAAATTACTAAAATTATCTTTTATAAAGATTGCTATGTTTTGATACTATTTACGATCTATTCTAACCATAAATAGTTCATTTGATAGTCATTAGATGTAATATGAACTATATGGAAGTAATTAATTGATTAATATATGATTCGTTACCTTAAGAAATCCTTGGATAAAGTAGAATGATACTTGAAAATAACTTTTAAATGTTATTAATAAAAGCAGTTACTAATGGTAGATAACTAATATAATTGAACTTAAATAGAGTAGATACTAATTCTATACTCTATGTCTAATCAAAACATTATATAATGAAAGAATTGAATTATACCAAAAAATCATGCACGAACATGTTAAATTAAAATTACTTTAACATTCTAAATATTTAAGTGGTCATGACATATTAATAGATGTTGATCATGATATATGATTATAAATTATTTAATTGGAGAATCAAAAATAAAATAAAAGGAGTTTTAATTTATTTAATTTTAATTATAAATTAGAATTAGAATTTATAATCATTGTCAACATATTAAAAACTTAATAAATTACATATATAGATCAAGCAAAGAGAATAAAATTAATTAAGTTAGAGTTAAGGATCAAATATATAATATTTGATTATATTAAGAATAAATAATAATTATAATTAAAGTAAAATTTTAATTATAAATCATTTTAGTTATAATTACATTTATTTTTAATATTGAGAAAAATCTTATTTTCTCTTATATAAAAGAATAAATAATAAAAAAATATCACTTTTCATTTTCTTCCTCTTAATTGTAGAGTTTCTTCAAAAATTAGTTTGTAAATATCGTTAAAGGCTGGGTACGCGTGTAGTTAAAGTAGTTCTTTTCACAATAAAATACAAATTTAAATTTAAATTTATATTTTATATATTTTTATTTAATCTTATTATAATTTAAATTAATTTGAACTTTATAAAAAATCAATTTTTTTTAATTTTGTTTCAGCTACGCAAAATTTGATGGCATCCTGATTTTATTGTTAACCTTGGCCTAGTCTTCTATTTGATTTTCGCAATATATCAACTTGTATCGGTCAGAATGTTCGTAGGTATGGAATCAGATTTATGAAAATTAAGGGCTTGTTTGGTATAGTTGGGGTTTTTGATTTTGATTTTTAACACAAAAATCGATAAAGACAACACACTAATATATCGCCGAAATCGAGGACAAAACACAAAAACCAATATAAATATATCAAAACAATAATTAAAAATTACAACCCACAGCAATACCAAACAACCCCTAAACAAAGCACTTAAGCACCAAAAGGCTAAATGATGGACATCCCACGCTTGAAAAGCTAGAGAAGGGGATTGAAAGCTCCATGGTTTAAAGCTTGGCTCACATAAGAGGAAATTGAGCAACATTGATTAAAAGGTAGAACTACAAATGAAAAAAAAACAACTGAAGTGGGGGCCCAACCATGGAATAGAGACCTTCAAAAGTGGGCTTTCAAGAGGTCATAACGAAGCATTCACTGATTGCTGGTTCAAAGAGGAAACGACTATTCGAAATGCCATGCATTAATTGAATCTAGAACATATTTTTTGAAAAGATAAAAAAAATTAAAAATTAAAAAAGCAAGCAACTTGGAGGTTGGTACTGGGTGGGGTACACTGTAGTGAATGGATTGAAATGAAGTGCTCTGTAACAAGCGTCCTGAATGTCTCAACCAGGACAAGTTCATCCTATAAGTTCACAGGTCTTGTGGAAGATGTAAAGAAGACCATCATGAACATTTGCATCTTTTCAGTTCCTTCTCGAGGTCCTTTCTTTTCAGTTACTTCTAAGATATTAATGTAATCAAGAAAGAGAACTTTTTACCAATTCATGTCTTAAAAAATACAGCATGGAGCAACAAACCTTCAAATGCTATGTTGCCCCACCAAGACGGTCCCGTTATGTTACCTTTTCAGTGCATTCTACTTAGAATCACATCTTCTGGCTTTTAGACAACGCGCTAGTAGTTCAGGTAATGTTCAAACTTATATAGGACTAATAGTTTAGGAGTCATACGCTAGAAATTACATATCCATTTTTTAGATGGGAAAAGAATTTGAAAATTGAATACAAGATTATTTAGTAAAACAATTATAATTAAGAAAAATAATGAAAAAAATTGCTTTTGATTGTTAGTAAAATTCTTTTAAACGATCAAACATTGTCAAGCACAAACTAGAGATTAAACAACAAAAAAAAGGGGGTGGGGGGAATAAGATAGTGGTCCGTTTATGATTGAGGCTCTAATCAAACAACCACATAAAAAAGTTACCAACTGCAATAAAGATTTTGATGAAGCTGTACATTGAGTCACATTCTCCAATCCGATCCTTAACAGTAACACTCTTCCATCTAGAAAGCAAGTGTAGGCAAAGTTTTGTTAAGATGTCTCATTCCAAAAAAGAAACCAATCATAGCCATATCAGTCTTTAGGCAAGGCTGCAAGTCCATGTTAAACACCTTCACAACACATCATATTGTTTCTGTAAAGGTTTAAAACTAAAGCTACATCATTCAATTTTATTGTAATCATTAGTGAAGATGGTTCAAAAAGGTTGGTTGAGCTCTTAATTTCTGCCATCACGACGATAGATGTCTAGTCCAAGCCTCCAGCTTTTACCGCTCGTACACTAGGTCTCATTAGTACCTGTATATGCAATTCAGTCCAAATAAACTTGAGCTTATTTAATGGTGAGAATAAGAGGGCTTGCCAAACTTGCAAATTTAGGCAGTTGGACAGATTCAGTCGCCATGATTTTAGGATTGTGCACATGGGTAGAAGTTTTCTTGGGCATTTCACTTCTCAGAAATATTAATTCAACGGCAACAAATCGTCAGATAGCCAATGTACCTTACAAATCAGAGACTTTATAAAGTTCTGCTTCACCTTCCTTGGTGGCAATTGCACAATTTTTAGTCAAACGGAGGGGACCATAAGACAAGATTATGGTCGTGTAGTATTTAGACATGCCAATATCAATGTCAATTGCTTCCTTTAGCTTATCACATCAAACGTCAAAACTAGAAGATCTCCAATCAAAATTTTGCTCCGATTTAGTTTAAATAACTTGTCATACACGGTCAGCTGAGCAATAACCTCAAATAAGTGATTTCTAAATTACACCCTCCTTAAATTAAGGGAAAAACAACTTAGAATTGTCTCTTCATGTTTTCTTTACGTCAATTTTCTAAAAAAATTTCAAAATTGCATAACACTTTAATCTCTATTACTTTGAGAATTGTAATCAAATTGTATGTGATTGACACATCAAAACCATGATTCCATACTAAGCAATCTTCTCTTTTGAAACTTTGCGAATTCTTTTGTTGTCTTTATTTGTTTGGTCATGTTTTGATTGTCGATAGAGTGGATGATCATGAAATTTTCTGTATATGATATTCTCTTCAAAGCCAAGGTATACTATAGCTTGTAAATATATGCTTCCGCTTGAGCTTTCCTTACTCTCTACTCAAAGTTGTCCAAAAGTTATCACTTGCTTGCCTAGCCATCTCAATGCCATTTGTACCTAATGCTTCAAAGTGCGAGAAAAACCAAACAAAAATTTTGCCTTTAGTGTTCTTCCACATCTGGTTAGCTAGCTTGCTAACACACAACAACCCTAAATCTGTTAAAGTTAGAGCATCTCCTAATCAAACAGAACAGAAGCTGAACAGAAGTCACGATCATCCTGTTATCCGCCAACTATCCATATAACCCTCTATCATATGTGTCAATTTCATTAACTTCAACATTCTTATGGATACATATTCAATTTATTTACCAAAGTCAGGACCTCACTACTTCTGACAATGGTAAATATGCAAGCATAATTTGGTGACATGGTGTCCTAAGCAATTGAAGATGTAGGAATGAGGCCATGTGCAGATAAGATAATGCTCTGTAGGATAACATTTTCTTATATATGGAGTTAAAGCCGACTTTTGGACACATGTTTTTCACATTAACATAACTAAACTATCTAATTAGAGTTAATCATAACCATTCCAACCATAGAACTTGGGAGTAGGTCAGTATAGTTTTTATGATAAGATTACATAAAATAGATAATCCATGAGAAGCAGAATAATGACCCTTCATGTCGTCAAATAAGGCAGTGCTTGTCCAAGACTGGTCATGTCACGGGTCGATTCCTTTACCTATGTTTTCGTTTGTCATCTTCCGAGCTTCATGTGTGACACCAAAGCAGCCACCATAAAAGATTATTTCAGAAGTTTACCTGTACATTCTTAATGTAATATCTTGTTTGTTTTTGTGGCAGAATCAGTTACCATATTAAACTTTATGCTTTTGATTTAGGCCTAACTAATAGGAAATCAAGACATGATCCCAACATGTATGCAATAAAAAAAAAGTTATTTCTTGAGAGTTAAGATCTCTTTATTTCTGTAATATGATGTATCCATAGACATAATAGAACATGAATTATAAATTGTACTTTATTATAAAATTTGTATTTAATTGAGTAACTTTCTTGTGAAATCGATTTTTGAAATAAATTATTGAAATTAGCTTTAATTGTACAAGTATTCAGTTTCTAATAGTATCCATATGAATAAGTTAAAAGAATTCTAAAATTAATGCGAAGAAGGTATGCGAAGAATGATAATTTTTATAGATCTTCATCTATTTATAAGATATGTGCCTTCTAGTAATTTAATCAAATTATAAATGTAATTTCAATTAAATTTTTATTAGAATCACATCTAATTCTAATTAAGTATCAATTAGATTCAAATAAGATCCAATATTTAATATTGGTCATTATCTATCAAATATTTTATATTTAAACTTTAAAGTTTCTTAAACTTTACAGTCAAACATAACTTAATTAAATGATCTTTTTTTTTCTTTTTATTTTTTGTATAACTCATCAGGATTTTAAATATACTGGCAAGGACAATAAATTACAAGCCTAAATTTTATTTAGTATTAAAGAAATAATTTTTTTAATTAATCTTTACTTATCTAATTAAATAAATTAAAAATAGATCAAAATTATCATCTAACAATGTATCATGATAACCAAATTATTAAAAATGTCAAAATAGTTATAAGTAATCTTTATGTGTATGATTTTTCAATATAACTTAATTCTTTCATCATACAATGTTTTGATTAGACATATAATATAAAATTGATGTACACTGTATTTGAATATAATGATATTAGTTATCTAACATTAGTAATTGATTCTTTAATAATGTTTGAAAACTATTTACAAAACGTCATTCTATCTTGGCTAATAACTTCTCAAATTAAGAATAGTGTAATATTCTATAATCACTTTAGGGTAACGAATTCAATATTTATCATTAAACTACCTTCATATAATTCATGATATATTTAGTAACTACCATTCAAGTTACCATCAACTAGGATAGTATCACAATACATCAAATCCTACGCGAGATACTTTGAAGTTCTTAACTTAAAGGATCACTTATATAATCATTATAATGAGAATTTATATGGACACTCAAGAATTATTTATCTTCAAAATTTAGTCCATTAAATCGACTACTTCTTTTATAAGAAAGAAACATAATATGTACTAGTCTTTCTACTCTATTAACGTACATTCTTAAAAAACAATCAATAGGAATAATTTAGGAATGAGACGTAAGTGCAACATAAATCTCATCATTTTGATCTCATCTTAATTTCACTTGTAAAGTATATTTTTTCCTATGAATTTTATCTCATAAATTAGTTAATTGAACAAAAATATATAAGATAAAGAATGTCTTTAATTAATCATATTACAAATAGACAATCAACTAATGAATTTTAGAGTATAAATCAATGATTAATGATCTTCCATTTACACTAAGTCAATCACTTAACTATCTTATATCATATTTCCACATGAAGATCATGCTACTATTCGAACTTTGATTTAATGAAAGTATTCTACAAGATTTTAATTAAGGAGAGCTCATTTAAACCTTGCCACTTTTATTTCAATTATCACACTTGCCTAAATACATACTTGGTTTATTGATTAAACCTTTGCTCCTTTTATATATGTAATGGCTCTAACGTCCTACACTACATTACAGTTTGAGCAATATGATGAGCTATACCAAGTTCATTAAAGAACTTCTTGATTTAAATATATTTTCGCTGAAGAAAAAATTTATTATGACTTAATTAATAATCAAGGTTACATTAGAACCTTTCTAACTCAAAATATTATTTAGAGTAAATTTTATCTTAACAAGGTTTTTCTTTTATTCTTGTCAAACTAAAGTTAAATTCATATGACCTTAAACTCAAATGATAATTTATATAAAATTAATGGATGTCTTTAACAATTCATAGGTATCAAATATATCAATTACTAAACACCTTTTCCATAATATTTATGCATTTGGAGTAGAATAGGTAAATAACTCATGAATTTATCTCTATAGATTTTATTCTTATAATTTAATTCATTAACTTTTTATATTTAAGTAAGAGTTGTTCCTGAGTTATCATATCTTTAACAATTGAGAATATGAGTTGTAATCTTCTATGAGTAATATGTCACTTACATAGTCCTATACAAAAGTGCAAGTACACTCTTAATAACCTTCTTATAGACTTGATACATATATAATTATATTTAAAATGAACTTTTTAAATTTATTATGAAAGTCAATGTTTTGTAAATGAAATGTATCAGAAAATGGCTCTAATTCCATTAGGATGTATCGTTATAATATTTGAACTATTTCAAGTTACTTCTTACTTCAGTTACCCATCTTGAGAATCGTTCTCTTACAAGTATGCATTGAAAACATTTTATTCAATGGAGTTTGTAAGATTGTATCAAATGTTTTAGAATCTCATAACTTTTATTATCTAATTTGGTTGTAAACTTATTGGATAATATATGCTTTAACTAGGCACCATATATTTAAATCATTAACTTTCACTCTTTAAAGGTATTACCATCCTATATCTTGTATGGAATCTTGCTATAATTTGAATGAAAATATAGAAGGTAACTTATTTATTAAGACATAGTCATAATAACGTAAAAATTCCATTAAATAAATCTATATTATTACAAGTTTAGTTGGTGAGAAAATTATAAAAGAAACTTATTACCTATAGAGAATCAAGGAACTTTAATATAAAACTCACTATATTAATATTATTGAAGTGTTTCAACATTGTAAATGCTAGTTTCTACTTAAATTTAGATACTTTAAAATTTTAAAAAATTTCAAAAATTTAAATCAACATTTCTTTTAATACGTATGACTATATCATATAAAGTCATTTATAAATTTAAATAAATCCAAT
Source organism: Pinacopodium congolense (assembly GCA_028565735.1). NCBI lineage: Eukaryota > Viridiplantae > Streptophyta > Magnoliopsida > Malpighiales > Erythroxylaceae > Pinacopodium > Pinacopodium congolense. Next base: position 19,050,740 of record JAOXYD010000002.1, on the reverse strand, counting down.
TGTTTATCCTTTTATGGATTGCTGAGACATCTTATACATCAAATGTATAAATTTAAAAACTTAAATACCATAATTATCCTTTCCATTAAAGGTTGATTTTGTCATATTTTAACTAATGTGTTCCATATGATCCATAATCCAAAGCAAGCACATATCCTTATAATTTTAAGCTTCTCATTATGTTAATTTAACCACAAAAAAATAAAGTAAAATAAAAAGATAGTCTTGGTTACCTAACTTTATATTTTTGCCACTTTGGTTAGATATAATTCTCTCTTAATACAACATATGCATAATATTTGTATAAACTTAGATTAATTACTTTCACTCATTAATCTATTTCTTATCAAACTTAGTATATTATGGTAAAGTTAAATCAAAATTTAGTAACATTATTGAAAAATATGAATTAGAAATATATATAATCTTTATCATATCTCATATTAGTTGGAAACATTATGTAATAATATGATTGTAGTGATAACTATTATCATATTATCGATATTACCTTCAGTTATCATCCTTATTGTTGGCCATATATAACACATATGGTGTAAATTTAGTGTAATAAATTTTTTTAAGTTCTTACTATTCTAAAATTCACTATAAAAAAATTCTAACATAATAAGAAAATATAAAATGTATTTTAATTAATATATTACTATAAATCAACTTAGAAAACATATTTATAAAAAAAGAGTAGGAAAAAAGTGTAAACTGATTTTATAGTGATTCAGTGAACAAACCTTGCCTATGCCTACTATATTCTTTTTATAACATTACTAAACTAATGTAGCAAATACGGATTAACCAGTTTACATAAAATCCTAACACTAGTCGACAAGTAATTTAAACATTGGTTGACCACTCCTCCTACAAATAATTTTTGAACACTTTTCTAAGTTTTCTAAGATTTCAAAACTCATTATTTTAAAAAATTCTTGACTCAAGCACATTTAAAAAGTTCTCCAAAATATTGTAATTCATCAAGAGTTCTTTCTTCAAAAACTTTCCCAAATTCCCTTTTAATTATAGACCATAATAAATAAGAAAACCAAATGTAAAAGATTATGAAAAGGTTGAGTTCTTAAAAATATTATGATGAACAAGACAAATTTATATCAAAAGTTACATAAATTAAGCTAACAAGACAAAATTTATATCAAAAGTTACATAAATTAAGCTATTAAGTCCTCATATTCTTGATCTTAATTACATTCCTCAATAGTACTTTGTATGAATTCTTTCTGGCTCTAAATTGTATTCTTGTACCCCTTTCACATTCATATCTTTTCAATACATTAAAAATAGAGAAATTGTTGAACCAAGGGAGGTTCCAATCTTGGTTTTGATGATAACAAAACATGATTAATCACTAATGGTTTGAGTT
>JAOXYD010000002.1:19023153-19037541 GCA_028565735.1 Pinacopodium congolense | reverse complement strand
AAGCTTATTTTTTGTGATACAACTACAATTGGTGAATAACTAAAATATAGGTGTAAGAAAGCAACATCAACATGAACATAATAATCAAAACACAAAAGCAAAACCAAAATACACTATATCCTAGAAGTGTAGTTAGGTCGGTGAGGTCTAAGATTTTGGGGGTATGATCATGTCCATGTCCTTTTTGGAATTGTGCCTCTTAAGTATGATTTCAAGTGATAGCCATTAACCTTGAATGTTACCAATTTTGGATGGGTTATCTCTACAACTTTATGTGGAAAGACTTACTTTACTATAATAGGTTCAAACATCCTAGACTTAAGCTTACCAAGGAATAAACATAAGCAAGAATTATAAAGCAAAACTTGATCTGCTTTGTGAAATTCATTATCATTACTAATTCGACTATTGTCTCATTTCTTGGTTCGTTCTTTATAAAATATAACATTGTCATATGCTATAGTCTCCATTCATCAAGCTTACTTAATTAGAGTTTCTACTTCTTACCTATAATATAGGGTCCATGTTAAGAGACTTGACTACCTAATAGGGCTTGTGCTTTAATTCTAAAGGTAAGTGACATGACTTTCCATATACTGACCTAAATGGGGACATACCTATTGAAGTCTTGTAAGCTATCCTATAGCCATAGAGAGGATCATCTAACTTGTCAGACCAAGCCCTCCTAGAATGCTTAACCATCTTCTCCAAAATTTTCTTAAGTCCCTAATTTATTACCTCCACTTAGCCACTGATCTGAGGATGGTAAGGGGTACTTAACTTATATGTAACATTATAACATTTAAAAATCTTTTCAAGCTGGGTACTACAATGTGAGTTCTCTTACTAAGGCTCTAAGTGTACCAAATTGTGAAAATAACTTCTTAAGGAGCATCATTAATGGGTAAAGCTTGCACGTCATCCCATTTTGAATTCAGAAAAGGCCCTATAAAGTATATACATAAAAAACATAATATTTCATATACAACAAATGTAGTTTAAGGCATTTCATCACGTCTAGATATGTTAACTATCTTTAACATTTATCACAGAGCATGACATACCTATAGGTGTTGTGGAAGAGAGAAAGAGGACTAGTAGAATCAAGATTCAAGTACCTCTTATGCAGTTTTATTGGCTCCAAAGTTTCCTCTTGTATGATTGAAGTGACTAGTTACCAAATAGTTAAAATTGTTGGCAAATAGTTCACTTACCTTTATTTTCAATGCATATAACTGATCATTAGGGAATGAGTCATTAATATTTTCCTCTAATGTATAGCTTGAGTGAGAGGTCTCAAGACATGAGAGATTGTTTGCTATCAAGTTATTAGCTCTCTTCTTGTCCTTATCTCTATGTCAAATTCCTGCATCAATTGAATCCATCTATCAAGCCTTGACTTGGCATTAATCTTACTTATCAAATACCATAATGATGAGTCATTAATATAAATAATGACTTTAGATAAGATAAGATAGAACCTAAACTTATCAAAAGCATAAACTACCACTAGCAATTCATTTTTCATGGATATGAAGTTTTCTTATGCATCATTCAAGGTCTTGTTAACATAGTAAATCGATTGAAAGTGCCTATCTTTTCTTTGACCAAGAATAACACCCATAATTAATTGCATCATACATTAGTTTAAAAGGTAAATTCCAATCTAAGGTTTCCATGATTGGAGCATTAATCAATTTCACATTTCAAAATATTAAAAGCATTTAAGCACTCATCATAAAAATAAAAAGGTACATATTTTTCAAACAGTTTTGTTAAATGCCTAACAATGTTGCATTATATAGATCAAACGGCATCCTCGTATAGGTGAATGTTCCATATGGATAATTGAATGTCGTTTTCTATTAGTAGGAGGCAAATGTTCTATATGAATAGTTAAACTTCATCTTCTATTGGTCCTCTAATGCCATAAGGATCTAAAAACAACTCGACATCCCATAAAAAAAAAAGTAGTAATACATATGGCTTAAAAGTCATTTGAGCATCTAGTTGATGAAGAGCAATGCAAAGTGGCCCTTTCTCATTACATCATCCAATCTCCTATAGTTGATCCACACCTTCCATCTGGTGACGGTCCTTATAGGAATTAGTTCTTTTTTATCATTTGGCACCACTTCCATATCTCCCTTCTTTATTAACAAGGTGTTTAATTACAGCCTTGTTAATCTTGTTTTCTTTATTTTTCCTTGCATTTCAATTTCAGTTATTGTTAATTTCGTTATGTTTAGTTAGTTTTCTCTTGGGTAAGATATTGTTAAGGGTAATGGGTTATAATTATGAGAATTGAATTGGTTTTTTAATAGGTTTTGTGTTTTAGACTAAGGTTAAATGGAAACTCTGATTAAATGCTAAGAATTAAGGGTATTGTGTAGGATTGATCACCTTACTTATGATTTCTAATTCGATTATTAGGTTTGAACTTTTGATCCATAATGATCATTAGAGGACTCCACAAGTGGCAATAGGTTAATTGATTTTGTAAAAAAGCGTAATCAACTTAGCCTAAAGTTTCGATTATTTAGGTTATATAATCCGAGCTTATAGGATTATGGCTTAAGTTAGTTATTCCCTAATTCTTAATATTGTTGCACCACTAAATCGAGAGAGCTTGTTCTAATTTGTCGCATAGCTAAGAGTATTTTCAGAACTTGTTGGATTTACCTTAAAATTGAAGGAACTAAGGATACAAAAGCTTGTTTATGTCTATAGGTTAACATCTTAAACCTAATACAATTTTCATATTTTCGATGATCAATTGTAATTCATGAATATCAAAAATATCTTCTTCCTAGTTTTTCGTTATTGTTACTTGTTTCTTGTTATTTTGCGTCCTTATTTTAGTTGCTTTAATTTCGTTAGTTTTTTATTTAAATTTCTTCGTATCAAGAAAATTTTATTTCTTTTTATTTTTCTTTTGCATAAAATTAAGAATTGCTAAAAACACTAATCAATTATCTGTGGGATCGACCCTATCTTACCCTAATACATAGTTAGGAGGTTTAGTTAGGTAATTATTATTTGGTAGTCAGCGATAAACTTACCACTAGTTATTTTATTCCAATATATTCTTATTATCACTAGTTATTTTATTCCTAGAAACGGTGTAAAAAAGTTTGTTTTGGTCTAGTTTTAGCTAACTGAATCTATCTTTTAAACACAAACTCAAAGCTTACGCCAAGACCAACTTTAAGACAAGTGCATTTTTCAATAAATAATGTAGTGGATTCAATTGATTTCAGATTCCATGGGATTATACTATAAGTACTAAGTCACTTATATCATAATTATTTAGAGAATTTAGATTGATTGTTTTATCAAATTAAAGGTTATTAATCTAAACTAGAAACAAATATAATTAATATAAAGGAGATCAAGAATACAATTAAGGGTTACTAAATCTAAATGAATAACTGAAGCTTCAGGTGTTCAGTGATTCAATTAAGTTACTAAAGATTGTGATGTCGAATCTAGGATATCTTCTTGAAATTAAAACATAGCTATAGTTGAGACAATACCTTTTAATCTTATCCTATGATTTAGTCATTCAACAGAATTATGTAGGCTTAAAAATCAAGAAATTTATTCTAAAAATTACTTACTTTAGTATTAACACCCTCACAATTAATGATAGGTTGGTTATTCACCGATTTAAATCATATTTTTTATTGATCTTTCCAATAACTAAAGGTAGATTTTTAAAATCCTTAATCATCTATAACTATTCTAAGTGACCAGCGATCAAGCTCTCAAATAAACAAAGATCAACATCCAAACATGCATAAGAACTCAATTAAAACATCTAATAGTCTTACCTTAGCTAAAAATCAAATTAGCTACACATATTTAATAAAAGAGCGCGAGATATGGAACATAAAGCACGTCTTATGATTAATACAAATAGAATAAGATAAAATGAGATTTAAGAGTACAGAAAGCACCAAATCAAGCTCCAAACTGATTTCTATCTTTGAATCATGTGCTCCAATTCTTAGAATCCTCATAAACAACTTGGAATCTCTAATACAAAAGATTGAAACTAAAAATAAATTTAAAACCTAAGTTTGGAGAGAGAATCTAAAATTTTAACTAAATGAGATGAAAATGGCCAGTAAAAATCTCTGCTTAAGTTTTATAAGGATGCTTAAATATGCCCTAAGTAGGGTTAATGCAAGTTGGTGGCAAGTTGCCTCAATTATCTCTCAGAATCCAGTTGGAAGATGTGTCTGCGAACATTAACGATACTTGACACTGAACATCAAAGGTGTCGTTTAAGTCTCACGTCAATCTTCTATCTTCTGATTGTAGAACAATGGTTGGTAATTGGCCAACAATGACGCCAATGACGGGGTCACATCGAACTCTTCACAAGCCTATAATGGATGTCTATAACGGGTGTTGAAAGGAAAGAAGAACAGCATCATTTAAGGAACACATTGAACTCCTGGAAAAATGCTCCAAAATTGATACTTTTTGCACAAATCTTCATTCTTTAATATTAACCTTCAAATTAAACAATTACAAACATATTTTGGATAATTTAACATTAAAATAGGGTAAGTACATATGAAGAAGAGTTACCTCCTCTTAAATGAAGAACAATGGAGGCAATTAAAATATGGACTAGACCCTTTTTAGTGTTTACACGAATAAATTTACAAGAAAATTATGTGCCCCAATCACTCCAAATGAGGAAGTGTTAATACTGGCAACAAAAAACGAAGTTGCTAAGATTAGGTCAATTTAATATTGAATTTGGAAGGTTTTGAAAAAGAGGAAATTCTTTCAAAATATTTTCAAATGTTAATGTTGACTGACATTTTGATAAATATTTTAAGGTTCAAAAGATCTTATGTTTTTCCTTTTCATTAATCCTCAATGCAGAGATATAAATTTGGCATTGATTTTATAAAGGTGAACTGATAATGGTTTGAAAGATGTAATGAGTTTGGGAACTACTTATATTAGGCTACTAGGCTTCAGAAATTTAGAGCACACAAACATAAATCAAAATCTTCATTCGCAAAAGTAAAAAATGGTTGGAAGGAAAAATCTCTTTTTATAAATTAATCCCGTCTATTAGGGAAAAATCAATGGAAGCTTAAAATTGTGATAACATTAATCAGTAACTGCAACCCGAGTTCGGTATAGTGAAAATGTATCCAATATCCGAGAATAGCAATCGCAGAACCCAAACTCAAACGAGCACGTGCTTCGCAGATCATCGACCTCATCTCGTTACCTTGTACTTCTGCAAGTTCGGACGAGAAAGAACATCAATTTGATGGGAAAACATTGGAATAATGCAAGCATCTGTTTAAGATATTTTTTTGCATTTATAAATGCCACGTCACAACAAAAAGGTCAAAAATAAGCTTCTGTGAGATCACTTTAACAAGCATTTTGTGCCCATCACACTTGCAAGCAATACAAACCAGAGCCAAGAATACAAACCAAGACCCGGTTCCGGAGTTCTTTGGCATTAGCATCCTTACTGAAATGATCACGTACAGGCTGCAAAAATATTGAAAACAAAAAGTTGTGATGATGAAAAGAACAGAATGATGGTAGATACTAACAAATCAAACAAAATTTCGCTGCAATAAACTAGCTAAAGACATCAATCATCTCATTTAGAAGCAGATACCAAGCAAAGGGTAGAGCTAGAAAGATGCATTCATGAACAATTAAAGATGGCAAGTGCCCGAAAAGGAAGCCTTCGACTATGAGTGAAGTCCGTTTTTATCCTTGCATTATTCCCATAGTACACTTGACTCTACGAACTGTTTTCCATGTATTGATGGTAGTCCTTTCTTGAATGGAAGTATTGAAGGTAATATCACTTAATCCTTATGCCTGCCTCCTTGTTGATAAGGGAAGATAAATTTATACAAAAGCTCAAGTTTTCAGGGAACATTGCCTTGCTATATGCAGATCTACATCCTTTAGTTCTTTCTCGGGATGCATATATTGATCAATTCCCAGCCTGACAACTTTTACACACCATTGTTACATTGCTGTTCTTGGAACCTAGTTGTAGAAACTAGTATGTAACCCAATTATTTATATATACTGTTTTGATTTTCTATTTCTGTTTTTTTGAACATGAAAATCAATGAAAAAAAATAAAACCAATGACAAAACACGAAAATCAACGACAAAAACCTACATTGATTCCGTATTTAAGAAAATAGAAATAGAAAACCAAAATCAGAAGCTAAACCAAACAAATCCTAAAATTTTGAAACTAATTTGACATTGGAACTATGTCTTATTGTTAGGGCATTATGTTAATAGCTTTTAGCAAACTTCCACCTATAATATGAGTCAAATTCAAATATGCTTTTATAAATGTTAGCAGGTGCACAAAGAAGCCAAGGAAACAAGAGAGGAAAATTAATTTGTCAACCATGGATGAACTCTAAGGTGAAGACCTATTCAAATATTGGCATTAATTGGTCTTGCCACGGCATCCAAGTCAGATCCATCCTTAAAATGTAGGAATTGAAGATTGGAATTAGCAATCAGTAACATCAACAGAATCATACAAACCAAACATCAAGAAATGTTATCTAAAAGTAAAAAATACATGAAAATTGTACAAACATTTCACATCCTAGGGATTTTCTTTCAAATATGTTAACCAATATCCAGCGGTGGCACAGAAAAACAAACAAAAACTGGTTCCTTCAATTTATTGTTTACTACTTTCTTGGGTTGTTTGATGCATGATTTTCTACAGCACAAAAACAGTGTGTACACTGTATATGGTTGTATAATGCTTAGAAGTGGTGCTAAATGTTGTTTATTTACAAAAGATCTAGTCATGGAGAGAGAAGACAGTTTGTCCTCGATGATATAAGGACTTTTAGGCTTGTTAGCTTATTATCAAAGTTTGCTTTTTCAATCCAATATTCCTTTCTTAGCTCCTGCTTGGTAGTAGGCTTGTGGCTAGCTTGTCAAGTTTTAATTCCTAAAGATTCAGAATTTTGTTCCATTTTATAGGTCTTAACATAATTATTCTAGTAAAAGAAATAAACAAAATGACCAAAATGGATGAGATAAAGAGAATGAAAACAGAACCAACTTAGATAAGGCATGTTTGCTATCACTTCTATTTTTGGTTTATGGTTATTGCTTGCAGATATCGTCAATTTCTGGTGTCTTGTTGACAGTTTCCTTCAATTTTCCATAACTTTTCAGGAAAAAATTATTTGTTTCCAAACTTCTTTTTTATTGCATTAAATTTATTATTGGCACAAACTCAAGACCTCATACTTAACCAACACATATGAACCATTGCCACAACAAAAAGTTCTGTCAAACAAATTTATGATGATAAACTGATAAAATTTCTTAACTTAAAATTAAATATAGCATGAATTATCAATCTTACATAAGTTTGCAACCATTAATCATATTTTCATTTAAACATTTTATCTTTTATACAATGAAACATGTTGCTGCCCTATGAAAATATCTCAAGTCTTAGAAGAAAGATGCATTAGTTAAGATAGAAAGATTTGAAACAACTCTACACTCGATGAAGGTGAAGTTTGATAGAGATCAAAATTAATCAAAAAACTGAAGTCATACAAACATAAAAAAGGATACCAACCTCAAGGTCCGTGCAAAATCACTCTTATTATAATTGATAAATGAAAAAAAGAAAAAGAAAAAGAAAAAAGAATCTCAAAGGCTTACCTGCAGTATCTTGTTTAATGCTTTTGACAGTGCAGGTTTTAGGTCAGCAGGATGCAACTGCCCAATTTCATAGTCTGCAACAACTTCTTCAAAGCTTTTGAAGGTTCTATATGATGCAAACAAACATCCAGTTATTATTATAATCACCATCACGGGGTAACATTTACGAAAATTAATACAAGAATGATATAACTGAGATAAATTGTTGAGCATCAATTCTACAGTAGCAACAAAGAAAAGACACCAAAAAGAGGACCATAAGGGAAAGAGGGGGTTAACAATGGGGTTTCACATAAAGATGATGGGAGAATATTACTTACTTCTCTCCACCATTTTCTAGACTGCGCTCAACTTTGAATTCATGAAACCATGGGAAGATTACATATTTGATATACTCCAGACATGGGTTCCCTTCAAGGGTACTCGGGGGGCAATATGCCTTCTTTATCTTCAAATTCACTTGGGACTATTGACAACAACATATTTCAAGACAAAAATCATTACATGAGTAAGAAGCAAACAAAAGCTACTAGCAAAGGATTCAAGTTTCACATCATAACATTTATAGACTACCCGGCATAGAATCAAAGTATACCTCATCATCCTCCATGAAGATAGCAGAAGCCGGGTCAGTTTTTGACATCTTTTCTTGCCCTTCCTGTAAACCTGGTAGCATATCTGCAGCAATGGCCAAAAAATTTTTAAAAAAAAGACATAGTAGTCCACATGGCATAAGAAGAAGACGAAAAAAGCTCTAGAAGCAGCTAACAAGATGAAGATTGAAGCATACGATGGGACAAAATTATAGGCTTCCTTTTCCTCTTGATGTCATCACAATATTCTCTTGCAAGCATGTTAACTTTACGCTGATCCAAGCCTAATTGACAAATGTCAGCCTATTGGATAGGGACTGAATGTCAGTACTATGTAATCTGAACATCAATATAACAAATCAAAGTCCATTGACACTAGAACCAGTTTTCAATTATGACGATAAAGTAACACTAACAATTGCAGTTCCTTGTGCTTTTTACATATATTGCAACAATCAAATTAATGCCAGCGATCACCTACCAAAACGCATATAAGAGAATAATGATTCAATAATAACAGAAACTGATATAGATACTCAAGGTGGACCATCAGCAAACAGCTAAGCATACAAATACATAAACAGAACTAAGCAGTCTATCAAAATCGAGCCATATCAATCAACAGTCAAGCACAATCAAAATAACTCAATCAGCACCCAGGATTGAAGTATCAAAATAAATCTCAAGGACTCAAATTAAATAGCAATGAGATAATGTGTGAACAGGTTTTCTGTATGTCAAGGAGGAGAGTGAATTTTGATGTGGCTCAAGGTACAGTAAGTTCATTCTAGAATTCCATTAAAAAAATTTCAACCTCAAACTATTTTACGAAAAAAGACTAGAACTATATGAGCTTTTTCACGTGTTAATAGAACTGAACCCATGAATGATAAAATCAAGGAATGGGGATGAGGAAATTTGAAATAAAAGCATAATCAACTTCTATTTGGATATGGTTCATTTTTGTAATAATAAGAAAGCACCTTGAGAAAAAAAATGTCAGCACATTGCATGCATGGATAGAGAATCTGGGCTGCTGTCAACTCATCCTGTTCGCTGCGGCCCATTATTTGAACACATCTAGATGGCAAAATCGCAACATTGCTTACAGTTCCTCAATGATCTTATTGTTTAAGCAAAGAATAGAGTCAATTATGTTATTGCACCTCATTATCCTAGGAAGCTTGTTCCTACGAGCTATATCCATGACAAGAGGCCAGTACTCAGATGCTTTGGAGTTGATTTCTTCTGAAGACCACAAGAATTCTACTTTGCCATCTTCAAGATCCATTCCAACTGCTTTCCATATTTCAATCATATAACGTCCTACTGTCTGAATTTTCTTCAGATCACCATCCATTTTGTTGTTTAGCTGTGCAAACCAATCAGCAATCCAGAGTTTAACTTTGCAGCCTGCAGAAGTCAGCTTGTTCACATTTGTTGTCTTCATGACTCCCTATTTGTCAGTAAGAAACAAAAATAGAAATGAAATGAGGTTGATAATAAAGCACTGACTGCTAATTTTCAGTTCCACAACAAACAGAATAAGGTTACAATATGTCTCCTTTTACTTCACTAGACACAGCATTTCAACATTGCAGGCAATAAACTATTGGACATGATTTTTTATCACAATTGCAAAATGCACGATGTTTGAACAGATTGTACACCTTTTTTTTTTCAACTATAAAGATACCAGTTCAAAATTTCATAAAATGGCTGACTCTAACTCAGAACTTCATAACACTGATGAGAAATATTCGCCCCTTCTTTAAGGCTTTCCTTTTATTTGTCTGAAAAACATCATTCTAGGAGGAAATTAGAAATATAGCATTTTCGTCATCATCCTTTTTTTTTGCCTTCTGAAAACAGCACCAGATAAAGAGTTGTTAAGACAGTGAGAAATGTCCATTTCATCAACTGTATATTATCAATCCAATTGCTTAAAGTCCTCACCAAGAATCCTCACAACTTACTTTCATTAGGCACACTTCTGGCATTATCTTTTACAATCCCTTAATATTTTAGAGTTGATGAAATTTCCTCCGCTTTTATTTTTGTTTACAAGCCGATTTGGAAACTCGTTTATCAGCATACTTGAAGACTATTTATCCTTTGTCTTCCTACACGCTTAAAGTCATTGGCCTATTAACCAATTTAAGCAAATCTTGGCATGCTAGACTTAGTTGGTGTAAGAAAAGAGGTTAGGGAACCAAATCATAACAATAACCAAAATCATTCCAAAATTCCATGTGTAGCAACTGCGAAAATGTGGTATAGCATCACGATGATGCAAAAATAACCACAAATCACCCCAAGAGAACGCATAATAGTATTAAAAAAAAAAAAACCTGAGCAATGTGCATTCTGCCAGAAGGCTCAAAGCCATCATAGCAAATGGGTTGAGACTTATTGGCGAGAAGATTGAAGAGCTCGTCCTCTTGTATGCACTCCTCTCCGACGCTCCTCACAATACGAAACTTCTCTTCTAAACTCATCACCCTGAATTCAAGTCAAATCCATTTCAACATTCCAAAACGCCAGACTAAATGAAACATAAAGCAAATCCCAAATTTAATACGATTTAACTTACTGGGAAGAAGAAGGAGAAGAAAAAGAAGAAATGGAATCTACAGATAGAGACTCCATCTCTTCGGATGGTGGGATCTGCTCCGTCGTTGACATTACTTCCAAAAACGGCAGAGGGAAACAGAAAGAGAAACGAAGAGAATGACCGAAAACCTATTCTTCTGTCTTCTCTTGCAGTCTCCTTGGTAAACTGTTCTTTTTTTTATTTTTTCCCTCTCTTCATTTTTTTCATATGAAAAGTATAATTAAATATACGATAATTATCATTTTGTTTGAATTTTAGATGGGCCATTCATAAGTTTTAATATTAAGAAAATTTTTAATGTTTCAGAAAATTGACAATGTCATAATTTTTAACGATTTTTGTTATATTTAAGTCAATTAAAGTATTGCCTACAGAGTTGTGAATCAATTCTCATTAAAAATCGGTATTTCAAAGTTTAAATTGAATATTTTTTCATAAACTTTAGATTTATGATTGTATTTAAATACAATAAAAGTTGTGTTTTTTAATATAATAAAAATTTATAGCCTATCTTGAACGTTATAATATTTTTAAATTTTTAATACAGAAGTTAATAGTTAAAATTTATGTACCAATTTTCTTAATATATTATACTATTTTATACATAAGAAAACAAGTACACTCCTAAAAACTAATGAGTTTATAGCTTATCGGGAGAGAACATCTTTTTCAGAGTTTAAGTCTTAATAGAGCTAAAAGATTTAATTTCTTAAAAAAATACACTCCTAATATATATTTTTAAAACATATTTTTCTATAATATGTTTGTTTATTTTTATGTACAAACATTTTTTAATAACTAACAAGCAATTTCCGTTAAGCAAGAATAGAAGACTATAAATTTCATATTCACACCTAATTCATATCAAATAAAAAAATCAAGCAAATTATATAATAATTTCAAAATTGGGAAATCATTTTATAAATAAATATAATAGAAATAATTTAATTTTAAGAATTCAATTAGCTTAAGAATTGTTCTAACTTAACCTTTTAAAGGAATATGTTTTTTAAACTATGAATGAACCGAAACCTAATTGTTCAAAGATTGAGGATTTGTTTGTCATTATTTCTGTTTTTGATTTTCTATTTTTGTTTTTCTAAATATAGAAAATAAGGAAGAAAATTTGTTTATTGTATTTTGTTTTGGTTTTCTTCAAAATCAAAAACAAAGAAATTAAAATTTTGTATTTTTCATGTTTTGAAATCAGGTTTTTAAAATAATTTTTTCTAATTGAATAATTAACATAATATGTTAACAACTATATATTTTTAATATGTATAAGAGTCTTTTACAATAAAAATGTTAATTACTTCATATTTAATTATCACCACTAAATTACTTTTTTATGCACAAATTTCAATTAAAAACTATAATTAAAAAAAGAGAAAGTAATATCAAACAGCCCCAAATTTTAAAGAAATAGACCTCTTGAAAATTGAGTTTTAAGAAACTCAAAAAAATTAAGGGAAAGTTAGTTCCCTGAGCAATGGCTTAATTTTAAAACAATAAGTGAATGTAGATTAATTCCATATAACTAAATTACGTAATAATTATATTATAATATAGACAACAATATAAGATAATATAATATTATTTTATTATAATATAATTTATATATAATATTATGTGGAAATTTCTTATATAATATTTTTATAATGTTATAAATGTTTTAAAAAATACATAAAAAAGTTTAATAAGATTAGTTTTGGAAGACAAGAATATGTCTCTTAAGTTTGTTAAATTCATTTGAAAATTTCAATTATTTTAGTAGAATTTAGATTAATTATGTTAAATTCCTTAGAATCCAAGTAAAAAATTTAAATGAACAGTTTTTTTGCATTCCAAACATAAAAATTATATATTGTAAATAAATTCTACAAAATTTTATAGAATGTATTTATTCAAAGCAAGCTTTAAATGTCAATTCAATGATTAAACAGATTTTCTTTGGTTTTATCTAATAACAAAGGTTGGTAAATCAATTTCTCAAATAAAAAAAAAGGTTGGTAAATCGAATCGAAGTAAAGTTAAGCAAACAAAAGTGGTTTATTTTAGACAATAAACCACTAATTGAAATAGGTGAATTTTTAATTTTTAAGCGAAGATTTTAAACAATGTAGATGACATATTTTGAGTTCATACATATATAATACAAGATATCAATAAATTTTGAAAATGAGAACATAACTTTGTTTTATTAAAAAGAAAAAAAAATAAAAGTTAACAATATTAAAATTTAAAATTCTATTTATAAAAAAATGATGTTGTTAAAAAAGACAATTTAAGGGATTACACTAATATTGAGAAAATTTAAGAATTAGAAAATTAAAGATATTAACTTTGATTTTTAAAAGTATAAACTTAATTTGAAGAAAAAAACTTTAAATATGAAAAAATTGAAAATTGAAAATAAAAAATTAATTAAATGAGTGAAACTTATAAGTTAATAATTTATGGGGCTTTTATTTAAAACATATTTTTACAAAGAGAATATTTATAAGGAATTGGCCAATTAAATACAAGGAAGCAAATGCATACAAACAAAAGAATAAGGGTTCATTTGGTTAAGTTTTTTGTTTCTGTTTCTTTTTTTAATTTTTTAACTTTCATTGATTTTATGCATTTTTTCGGTTTTTATATCATTTTTTCAGTTTTGTGGTATATTAGTGTGATGTTTCGTTCGGTTTCTGTGCTTTTTTTTATTTCTATGTTTAGAAAAACAATAATAAAAAACCAAGTAAGAAACAATATCAAACATGCTCTAAATTTCTGTAGTTTAATGACATTAAGCATGTTGTGATGATAATCCATAGACCTCTCTCCCATTACTTAACATACTGAAATAAATATGATAAAGCCATAAACGAACTAGTACTAGTTATGAATATTGTTTCTTGAAAGTGTCTATGTCACTTTGCATTCGATCTTCCATGAAAATCCTATGGTTGCATAAGAAAGGGCTTATTCCTTTAATGTCAACTATTATTAATCTTATCACATCTTTTTGTTCTCTTAAAACCCTCGATAACTTATCCTTTATAGTGTCTATCAGTGCAAAAGAGATAATAATATGTAAGTTTAGAGGAGGATGTAGTAGGGCATACTTCAAAAAAGTGGGAAGAGGTTTGAGATTAAGATGTTCTTCAATGAATGGCTTTGGAAAGGGTAATAGCAATGAATGTTGTTATGTTTTGCTATGTTATTTCACTTGAATTCATCTCTATTTTTAGTTTAAAAGTTCTCAAATTATGTGTTGAACCAAGGGCGATTCCAATCTTGGTTTTAATGATAAAAAAATATGTTTGATTACTAATGGTTTGAATTTATGATGTTAATCTTAAATATAGGTATGTTTTAAGAAGAATCCATTATAGAAAGTTTGGATTTTGAAGGTCAAATTTGAAGATAATGGAAATTTAAATGAATTGGAAGTTTCAAGACCTTAGATAGGTTGTT
>JAOXYD010000002.1:18991558-19007198 GCA_028565735.1 Pinacopodium congolense | reverse complement strand
GTTGCTAGTTTAATTGAGCAAAAAGTTTTTAATACCCAATTCACCCCCCTCTTGGGTGTCATAGGACTTACATAAGCATTTGGATATAAAGGCTTTTTATCATAAAAGAGCTTGTATAGAAAGTTGACGTTGCAATAGAACATATTGTGACTAAGCATATGTTGGCTAATCCTTCAACTAATGGACTTCACCCTAGTGTTTTTAAGAGTCACATTCCAGTATTTGTGTGTTGGAGTCTTTTGACACTATTATTTAAGGATCATTGTATTTTTGCTCCATGTACAATTTGTATTTTTATTTATTATGACTGCATTAGTTATTTATGTACATGATGATCACTTTTTTTATCTCAATTATAGATATTATTATGCATTATCATAATAAAGTTAAAAATATTAAGATTTGTGTCAGTCTTAAATCTTTTATAGGCCATTGGACATATATACAATATGATCTTGATACCATATCTCTTGACACATACAGGTATCTTGAGATATATACAATATATCAAAACATAGTGGGGTATCAAGTTTTAATCTCATAAAGAGGGACATAAGATTAGACAAATCTTTTCTAGTACATTTTAATAGATAATTAAAGAGAACATTTTTCTCTAATACAATCTAGTATGAAATTTAGAGAAATTGAGATCGACAAATGAAACATGAAACATTATAAATTATTTGGGTATCATGTTATTTTTCACACTCCATTATTTTAATTATGTTAGTAAGGTTATTAACTATACATGATTGTATTAGATTTGTATCGCATATGACGCATTGAGGAACTGAATGATGGATGTCGATTATCTTTAGGTTAAGTTTTTATTCTTTTATCTTTTCTTTGTTTTAAGTTTTATTGATGTAGTAATTAATGTTTGTCAAAAAGGGGAAATGTTAGTAATTTTTCTTATTTAGACTTTTATTTATTACTAATATTTAAAATTAAGGTTAAGTAAATTAATTTGATCTAGATTAAAGATAATAAAAAAGATATAATTAAGAATCTAATCAAGAAGGTTGAAATCCATTGAAGAAAATGAAACTCAATTCGTGTGGACTAAGTATTTATAGGGCCTACTTATAAATAACGTTAAATCTTCTACACATGTTTAAGATAAGTTTTTTTATATCTTATTTTCTCTTACCGTTAAAAGTTCTAGGGATCAAGAAAGTTAGAGAAAGATATAATGCAAGTGATCACAAGAAAATTTCATAAAGGATCAAAAGTTTTAGCTTTCTTGTTTATAGGTTGAAGAGTTTGTTCAAGTGATTCAGGAGTTTATTCATATAGTTCAATAACTTTTTTATCCAGTAATGGATAGTAAAATAAGTAAATTTTCACATTATCTCCATTTATTTTAATTTATACAAGTTCATGAATAATTCTGGCCAATTCACTAGGTTTCCTGTTGTTTCCCAACAAATAACATATCAAAGATGGTTGTGACAAAGTTGCCTTCAATATATATATATATATATATAACTGGTTTTCCTAACACTTAAGAAAAATGAGACGGTTTCCTGGCAACATTGGTGGTGATGCTCTAATAGGTTAAAAACATGATTGAGTGCAGTATTGGTGGAATCACCCCCTAAAAGAACTAAATAGTTGAGTGTCAAACCAACAGGATTAGAGCGGAATCATCAATGATGTACTCAATGGTACTTTTCCCATCTGGACACTGGAAAGCTACATTTGATATGGTTGCTGAGAACCATACAGATCCATTTGTTTATATAGATAGGTTACATCAGCAAAGTTAGCATTATTTCTGATACAAATTCATCAATTTTAATATGTAGTACAAACATTCCATTTTTGTTTGTACTACCATGTTACGAGCTTCTTTTATTTCATTGGGAGGAAAGATGCTTCTACGTTAATCTTATGATCGTGGCTGAAGGTGGACATATATAGAAAAAAGGTACCGAGAATTTACATATATGTACTGCTTCTTTTAATTTGTATTAGAATAACGTGTACTCCCTTCAACCTTCATGTCCCATGCCTTTAGGTCTACCAAGATTTGGTCCGTACTTTAATTTTGTTCTTTTTGAGAATGATATTTAATGTCACATTCCCACTAGTATTGATTTTCACAATTAGAATGGTAAGTCATATTTCAATATTTTTATGTACATAATTACATAGCTATTTTCTATCTAAATTATATACATAGGATTCAAAGAGTAAAATCACAAATATATAAAAAGAAATTCAGGAAAATTAAGTGACCACTCATAGCTTCCCTGTGACCACTAAAGAGGTGATCACCAAGTCGTCTACAAAGAAATTTAAGGCTAAATTAAGAAAACATTTGCAAAGCTTAATCTTGTTGGTTTAATAGGTTTAGATTTGTGGAACTCATACTATGTCAGGGTGGCCACCAAGTCATCTCCAAAGAAATTTAAGGATAAATTAAAAAATATTTACAAAGCTTAATCTTACTGATTTAATAGGTTTAGATTTGTAGAACTCATACTAACTCAGGCCCAACTTTTTTGCTTCAATTTTTTAAGTTATTGTAAGAAATATGACGAAGATATTATATTCAAAATTCAAATATATGCATGATTAGAATATAATTACTTACTTGAATTATGTCTGATTTTCACTAGTTAAAGGACTTTTCATAGAGAACATGTTCTCTTGAATAAAGAGATGTTTTCTTTCAGATGATAACCACTTACCATTATTTTGGATGTTTGAATCTTTTATATTTAATTCAAATAATAACTATCCTTTGGTAGTTAATAAAAACAAATGACTAAAAAATCTGCATGGGTGTCATTGTCTAACAGTTATATTGTATATAATCTCATGCTTATCTTGATATTTTAATGTTGAACAAGGAATGAATGGGATTTTTCAAACTTCATTTTTTTTTTTTTTGGTTTGAGGAGGCACTTAATTAGCCATATCCAAATACATAGACATTTTTTTGTTCAATTAAATACCTTTTTATCTCATGACATTTTAAGGAACAAAGCTATAACCATATATGTACATGTGTGTGTGTGTGTGTGTGTGTGTGTGTGAGTGCAATTATGAGGTTTTGTCATACTTTTGGTTTATGGCAACATAAATATCTCATAGAAATGCATATGAAGTGGCTTATTATTATTATTATTATTGGGCTCTAAAGATAAACTAAATGCATTGGCGTTTTTTAATTATATTTTTAAGGAAATGATGAATTACATTCAATTTAATATATTTTTCAATTAATTAGAAGTGGTGACTGAATATCTTGAAAGATAGATAAGGCAAATAATAAAAGGTTTCAAGTATTGTTGTAGTTTGTTTAAAAGTAAATTAAATTAATAAATATTGTTCTAAAAATAAGAGATTCAAACCCTAAATATCACAAAAGTACAGAGAAGACTGGAGGATCAAAATAAGCTAGGCATTAAACTTGAAGGCAAGAAGATCGGTAACAATTAAGGTAATAACTAGATAAGCATTTTTTGAAATTGATGGATGAAACTTAATATTTATTTCTCAATTTCCTCCTACTTTGCGTCTTGCTTCTAAGCGTAATATTTGTAGTTAAGGCTACATATGTGGAAAAGCAATAACTTTGGGATTTTATATCGAGCAAGCCAATTCTCCTTTCTCAAGCAAAAACGCTTTTTGGCTTGAAGATAAAAGTACTTCCAATAGTTTCTCTTACACATCATCATTTAATAACACTAATGTTTTGCTAGTATAAACATTTACAATAAATCGATTGGTTATAATTATATGTATGATGTTATAAACTTATTTAATAAAAGTAATTTTCTATTTTATGTATTTTTGTTAATTTTATACATTTTAATAATTAATAAAAAATAAAACTCTTGAAATATATACTAAAAAATTAAAAATTATGATCAGGTTATCACCATCTTTGCAATTCTTTATCTTTAATTAATTTTTTAATTAAGTTCTATAACTTCAAAATTTTCTATTTAAGTCTTATAACTTTGGATTTGACACCAATCTAGTTCTTCTATCAGTTTTTATTATCTGAAGTCTGATGCAGAAGACACTAGGAGTCACGTAATCAACTCACAAAATTGGACAATCTTATTTTTAGTCCTTAATCTTTAACTAATTTTCTAATTTAGTCCTAGAACTTACAAATTATCTATTTAAGTCATATACTTTTGCATTTGATACCAATTCAATCTTATGCTAATTTCTATTAATGAAAATATAACATGACAAAAAAAAGATAAGTAAGAATAAGGTAAATAAAAATAAATACTAAATCTATATTTTATTTTTATTATAACATTGGATAATGGAAGATTAAATTATACGTTATAACCATATATGAATAGATTAAATCAAATGACTTTGACATTCTTGACATTTGGATGATCATAATATGTTATTAGGCATCAATCTTAATTTATAATTATAAATTATTTAATTAAAGAACCAAAGATAAATTAAAAGTTATTTTAATTTATCTAATTCTAATTATAAATTAAGAGCACGTTTGGTATCACTTCTCGTTTCTGTCTTTGGTTTTTATTTTTATATATGTGTATTAGTTTCTGTACTATTTGTATTGGTTTCTGTGTTATTTTTTAGGTTTCTGTGCTGTATTAGTATGTTGTCTTTTTTTATTTATGTGCTATTTTTATTAGTTTCTATATTTATAAAAACAAAAACCGAAAACCGAAAACCACAATGAAACCAAATAAGGCCTAAAATTATAAATTAGAATCATTACAAATATATTAGGAATCTAAAGAGTCATACATAAAGATCTATTAAAGGAGAAAATTTTAATTTAAATGGATTTAATTAGAAAATTGATTTTTCTTCTATATAAGGAAAAGAAAAAAATAGTGGTTATTCTTATACTTCCTCTCAAAATAACTTTTAATTCTCTTTAAGTTCGAAATAAATATCTCAACTTTTATGTTTAGGTTCATAAGATATTTTCTTAAATTTGTAATCCTTAATTGCGATATGTTTCTAAATTTTAATACTCGAAATTAACTCATTAAAATAAGAATTATCATTTTTGAAAATAGGGTCTTGTCTTATAGTAATTGTAAATTCAAGTCAACTTTTTTATAAAAAAAGTTAGTATCATTTTAACGTCGATTTTTCTTATATTAATGATTTGTTGTTAGAATTACTCTCAAATATTCTTCTTCTTATTCAGGTAAATATTCTCATTTTCAATTCTATAAGATATCAATTATTTACGAACAATGATGTCAAATGTTTTATCTCTCTTCTTTTACATCTTAATCCTTATTCTTTAACAAATTGATATCTGGCATCAATAATTATAAATAATTGATATCTTACATCAATTTTTTCGTAATTAAATGCATTTTAATTAAAATTTTCTATTTTAGTAGATCTTTATGTATGACTCTTTAAGTTTTTAATATGTTTGTAATAATTATAATTTATAATTAGAATTAGATAAATTAAAATAACTTTTAATTAAATAATTTATAATCATAAATCAAGATTAACGTCTAATATCATGTTATGATTATCCAAATATTAAGAGTATCAAAGTCACTTGTATTTGTACATGGTTATAACATATAATTTATTCCTTCCATTGTCCAATATTCTAATAAAAAATAAAATACAGATTTAGTGTTTGTTCTTACTTACATAGTTATTATTATTATTATTTTGATCATGTTAGATTTTTATTAATAGAAATTGACAAAATGATTGAATTTGTATCAAACACAAATGTATAAGATTTAAATACAAAATTTTGAAGTTATATGTCTAAGTTAGAAAACTTGTTAAAGATTAGGAACTGAAAATAAAATTATCCAATTTTATAAGTTGATTATGTGACTCTTACATGTCTTCCACATCAAACTTTCGTTGACTAAAACTGATGGAATGACTAGATTAGTGTCAAACGCAAATATATAAGACTTAAATAAAAAATCTTGAAATTACAAAACTTAAATAAAAAAGTGGTTAAAGATAAATGACTAAAAATATGATTGTCCCTTTCTAAAATGTATTTAGTCATAGTTTTATCAAAATGAAATATTAATAAAACGATAATAATAACATATATATTTTTTCTTAATAAGAAAGTAATGAATCTCATATATTAAAATATGGACATACTTAAACAAATGTGTAAATACTTTTTAGAAAATGAATTCACTTAACTAATTCGATTATAAAGATTTTGAATAAAACATTACTTGTTTGTTTATAAATTATATCATTATAATGATTGTCTAATTTATCTAATCAATCATAGATTCTCAAAATTATCTTACATAAAAATTAATATATTTTAATATTATTTATTATTTATTTTATGGAGTAATTAATAAGTAGTAATTAAATATAGTATAAATTGTATGAAAATAATTAAATATATCAATAGAAAATTTCTTATCTTAAAGTAACTAGAGCTTATTTTATTTTATTCTTAATTAATAATAATTTGAGGATTATCTTATTAAAGTGAATTGAAATTGAAATTTTATTTTAAAATATTAATTATAAATTATTTACTAATTAATAAAAATAAATATGATTAAATTATTAAAATAAATATTAATTCCATAATCTAATTTCTATCTCCCAGCTGTTAATAATGTTCAATCGAATTTTAACGTTCTCCCTTCTCCGTGTGCAGTTAATGACCAGAAACGCCTTGCAAATTAGAAGGCATTCTTTTTGCCAATGAGCCACAGCCAATCAAGAGCAACCCCTGCAAATATTCCTCCTAGTAAGAACAAAACAAGCAAATTTCCCAGCGCGTTTTGTTCAGGCCCCTGCAAATTTAGTTATATATATTATTCTGAGATATTTCTTTGTAGTATTCTTTCTGCAGTCCGATGTGTATAACAAATAAATATGAACTAACCTTGTAGCCTTTGGGTGCTGCTGTCAAAACACAAACGGTGAGGTAACCATTTGTTAGTCCCAAAATGGATACAAGCATGATCATCCATCCCTCATCACCGTATTTTGCTGTGAAGTAAAAAGCAGGAATGAAAACAAACCGACTAAGCACTGCAATCATTAATCCCTTCCTAGATTTCAGCTTTAAGCAATCAACCAGAGGAATATATCTTGATATCATATCCCACACATTGTACATTGTGATCAAGACAAGAGCATACCTGCACACAACATGAGAGAACATGAGAGATCATTTCATCTGTTAGCCCACCAGGCATTTCAAGGGACCATTTTTACGGACACTAAAACGTGAAATGCCCCAACAGATGCACTAAGAACAACTTCTAAAGAAGGGGTTAATGATATTTATGTATGGCGATGTAGAAGAAAACTCGACCCACATTAAAAGGCTATCAAAATGTAACTGGAACAGATGTTAGGTAGCGAATGAGGACTTGCCATGCTCCCAGCTTGTGTTCCCCTGTGTTTTCATACAAGAATCCCGGAAAAATTGAGAGTGTCAGGACATATATCAGAAATAGGTCAAGTGCATAATCCATATTTTGGAAGAGGAGCTGTTTATTGCTCAGTCGATCATGATATTTGGCATCTTCTCCAGCCTGCAAACCAAGGAAGAAGTCAACTAGATCTCCTAGAGATATCTCGCCAGTAGTAGTTGTTTTTCCAAGCCAAAGTTAAAAGTTCAAAAGAAAATTTCAATACTGCTTGATTTGCAGATGTATCAATGCCAGCAGCTGCAAGATCGGCTGAAACAGTCTTTGATCCTTCCGAGGCTGCCTTTGCTCGGTAGTACTTCACTATTGGCAGTCTAGGGAAGAAAAATGCATACAGCACAACGCACACAACCTCAAAGAATGTGGACAGAGCCAAAAATAATACTGCAAAAAATCATAAATTCCTTGAAAGTTGTTAACAGATCAGAAAATGTAATTACGTTATTGAAGCTCAAGCATGGAACCAGAAAATGACAGAAACAAGGGAAAGAAAAAATTCGCGCCAATTGTTAATATATCGCAGATCTGTTTATTAGTTTATATTAGAACTTTATGTAACAAGATCGCCAATTCAAATCGTGCCATCTGTCCAGGACTTAGGAGAGAGCCCGTTGAGCTCTATTCATTAGCTTTTAAGTTTTTCGGTTGAACAATTTCTTAAAACGGTTTGAGTAAGCATCAAATAGTCACTCAAGTGCCACTTGACATAGAGAACAGTGGCGATTGATATTTGATTATCTTAAAAAAAATACGTTCATAATTTTCAAGAAGACCCGCCATAAGCATCAGTTGGTGCTCTGAAGTCTCGAAAGCTATTGCCAAGAAAAAGAAATTTGTTCATCAGTGAAAAAAGCTACATACCGGTTCCCTTACGAAGGCCATTTTTGGAACTCTCGAAAACACCTTTGGTTAGCAGTCTCAGAACAGAGGTCAAGGCTCCAGATGCAGCCAACCCAGCAAGAAAGGACTAAAGACATCA
The DNA here is from genome assembly GCA_028565735.1 of Pinacopodium congolense. NCBI lineage: Eukaryota > Viridiplantae > Streptophyta > Magnoliopsida > Malpighiales > Erythroxylaceae > Pinacopodium > Pinacopodium congolense. Next base: position 18,998,789 of record JAOXYD010000002.1, on the reverse strand, counting down.
ATTCAAATTTGTGTTGAGAGGAAAGTTCTATATGAGCTTAGGAGGTTCTGTAAATGTTTCCAATTTAAAGTTAAGTTGAATAGAATCCACCTGCATAAACTCAGGGCACATGAAAGATAGGTCTCCGACCATTCCACCTTCCACAAAAGCGTCTGCAACTCCAAAAACAGCCACAATAGCACATATACCTACGAAAGGTCCAACTCCTCCTTTTCCTGACGTTGCCAAGTCCAACTATCAAAATTGGCCAAGTACCCATGGAAGAACCACTGATTAATCAAATTGGAAATGAAGAATCAAATAGCCAAGAACTGAGTACAAAGTAGATCATTTAACAGCACTTACAACTAGGAGCATCAGAGTACTTGCAGAGAAGAGTATGTAACCAGACATGTTTCGCTGCCTAGTATTGATCTTTGACTCATTGTACGCCAGCAATGAGATTGTCCCAAGTGCAAATGGTTCATAGACAAGGGTAAGTACCCTTGAGGGATGATATTTCTTCCAAAAAACAATTACGGAAGCTAAAGTTTTATTGTTCACGATAACGACGAAAGGACTGAATTTTGGATATTTCTAAACTCAACCGTGACTTAAGAGATAGATAATAATTAATAACATACGAACAAAAGCGGAGACATATACATACTGGAAACAAGCTATAGTAGTAATCCCCTATTGTTAGCATACTGTTCCATGCAACAAGTGATCCCAATCCAAGAATCCAACAAACGATGACTGCTGTGAGCTTTCCCTAAGAGTAACAGAAGTTGTATTCAAAGTGAAGTTCACTATGACAATTAGGGAAATAGTTTCAGCGTCTTCTAAAGAAACAAGTGAAATAAAATTGAAGCGCAAACCTCAAGCCTTGGCGGAGTACCATTTCCATTTGCAACAGTCATAGCTATCACCTAAGAAATGATTCGGAAACATCTGTTCTTATGAGATATAAATACGTGTGGTTCAATAAAGCATATATAAAATAACTAGTCCTGACACAGATAAAATTTAATAGAAAACAAGTGATATTACTTAAGATGTTCCAGACGGAAACTTCAATATGTGGAAAAGCCAGAAATTTAACAAGATGAACAGTAATATACAGTAATGAACGCTGTAGAAATGATTTCAAGGACCCAAAAGACAATTAGTATGCACTTCTTTACGGCCAATAGTTTCTGAATGTAAATTGTGACTTGGGAAGCAACAAAAGCAAATGACAATGCTAAAACATGAACTAAATATCAAGTGAAATCACAAACCTTCCTTCTTACCCCTTGCTTGCCCTCTGATCTGAGATTGTAAAACGGCTAATAAATATGTGGATTCTGAGGTGAAAAAATCAGCAAGGGATCCTAATAAACTTTTGAACAAGATTCATATATTGGAACATTGGAAATATCAGAACTGTCCTTGGATATGGCATAGGCTAGAAAAAACTAAGATTGGAGGCAGATAAATAGAGTGAAAGATAACGAAAGAATCTTTGGAATCTCTTTTAGGAGGTGAAGTTTGGCAAGAGAGTATAGCGTATGAAACTGTCTCAGTTCACTGATTTTGACTTGCATCGCTTTTCATTTTAGATCACTGTTCTTTTCCAAATACTCAAATGGCTCAATAGCAGAACTATTAAAATTGCGATAAAGAAATCAATTCAGCGGGTTGGATATCTGCCCTTTCAACGAGGGCTTCTTTGTTTTTGTTTTATTTTTTATATTAAAATTTTTAAAAATAGTATAAAATAAAAAATATATATATATATAATAAAAACAAAAAATTTAACTAAATAAACCCTTAAATTACTGTCAATCCATTCTCATCTTATGTAAACAAAAGAGAAACAGAAAGCAACAAAAGAGAGGTCAGTGTCGGTAGGCTTTTCGTCTTTATATTTTTATAGGCCAATGTGAAACTGACTCGTTGCGGTTTTTTCGCTTTTAAAATTCACATTGACTTCTAACACTCAAATCTCAATGAAACTGGAAGCAATGGGAAAACGAGGAGTGTACAACTCCGTTGATGTTGGGCAATCATTTAATACGCATTGGGAGGTGTAACGTCGTAAATATAGGGAAGGTCAAATAGAAAGATCATATTTCTCACTTGTGTACGAGGACTTGACTTCCCCACCACGATTAAGTGCTGGACCCTCGCCAATTTTTGTTGGAGTTCCTCTTTTGACCGTTTATTCAAACTTGTTTATCTTTTAAATACTTATTAAATGAATTTTTAATTAAATAAAATCTTTATTATAATTTGACTGAATTATTTAACTGATCAATATTAAATTTTATTCAAATAGATAAAGAGTAATTTAAAAATCACTAAAAATTTTATTATCAAAAAATGTTTCTCTGATCACTTAAATCAAACCTTAAAAATAGCAAGAGTTTTGGTAGGTTTCAATTTCTCTTCCATGGATGAAAAATTAAAAAAGATTTGGATGGTTCTTATATTTGAGGCTGGAGGTTGGATATCCACATTTTATTTCTCTATGGAGCAAACTGTTTTCCTCTTCCATACGAGGCTTTATTCCTTTCACGTTGGCAAACTAATTTAACAAATTGGCAAAAAACAATTTTTTAAACCTTAACATCTACTTATGTGTCAGACTTCACCTGGGTTCAGTTATTCAAAAATATTTTTTAAAATTATAATATTTTAAATACGTAAAAAAAAAAAAAAAACCTGCATTGAGTCTATTGACGTCACTGAACTGCCGTGGTCAAGTTCTGGAATTGTGAGGGGTATCGACGACGCCATATTTCCCACCTTTCGTTTTCTCAGTTCTGGGCTTCTCGCTTGTGGCTTGGTTTTCTTTGACTGTGTCCGCCGAGTGGGTTCGCCTCTGCCTGTCACGGCGTCACCTGTCGGTGCGCCACCTCTCCTTTGCGCCCCTCGATGCTGTTGCTTCTCCTCTCCACCTCTTTCTGATTCTTTGTAGTCTTGCTCCTCTCGTCGTCTGTGTGTGCAAATATTTTATTTCCTTTCCTTTCTTTCAACAGCATATACAAAACCCAGGTGCACATGCAGGCTGCAGAATACCCTTATAATATTTTTATTACGTGCAATTTATGTGAATTATTTTCTAAAATTTTGTTAATTATTTTTTTGAAATTAAATAATTAGTAAATTTTGTTATAAATTAATATTTTTAAAAGTGTGATTTAGATTAAATGTTGAACAATATCAGTAATATTTGAGATGATTACGTAATTAATATTTTAATTAAATATTTTTCCTTTATCAATAAATTAATAGGATATGTTAAGATTTTCTACTTAATTATGAATTATTGCAATGTTGATTCATTAGATTAATTATAATAATTGTGCATATTTAGATTAGAGAACTAAATCCTTAATTAAGAAAATAATAATGATTAGCGATAGTATATTGAAAGTATTGAATGCGAATTAAGTAGTATATGGAAAGTATTAAAATATGACAAATTGCTTGAGATTTAGTAAAGTGGTAGCTTAATTAAGTTAAAATATATTCAATCGTCCTATATTAATGTTCATTGATATGAGATTGATGACATGAAATTGAGATTGTGACATGATAATTTAAGTTGATGAATCAATGGATGTTACCTACTAAATTAAGTGAGATTCTTAATAAATCAAATAATCAAAAGTTAAATAGAATTAATACGTTAGAATAGTAATTGTGCATCTCATATATTTGAATATTATAGATTTGTATTTTTTGTGTGATCAAAATGTTATGAATAATTATGTATATATATATATGAAGTCAATTACATTAGGACCTTTTGTAGTTTCCAAAATTTTGAAATTTCCCTTTTACTTCTAAAATTACACCAAACTTCCTATAGTTTAATGCAATTTTCATTATATCTCACCATTAAAAAAAGTGAGCCCCATTAAGGATTGTTAATGTAGCATCCGACATGGCGACTGACGTGAAAGACATGTTAACTTGACAGGTAATATGACAGTTACGTGGTAGGTAATGTGACAGATGACGTAATAGTTGACGAGACAAGGAATGGAATATAATGAAATTTCCTTTAAAGTTCAGGGTGTGCGTGTGTAATAGTTTCAAAGTTAAAGGAGGTAAAATGAAATTTAGTTAAACTATAAGGGTAAAGTGTAATTTATTATATTTTCCTTTCTAAAATATATATTTATATTTATAATATTTATATTAAACATAATAATAGGATAAAATTTTCAAAACTTTGAATAATTAAAATAGCAATTTTAATGAGATATATTTCAATATTTTTATTTCACTATACACATGAATTCATAAATAATTAACTAATAATTTTTTTCATTTTTTAACTTTAATATACTATTGTCTTTCTTTTTAAATTCAATTACATGTATTTTTAATGCATAATAATTTTTATGAATAATAATTTTTATTTTTATTTTTATTAATGTGTATAGTACTTTAAAATTAAAGCATATGCTTTTAAAAAATTAGGTTTATATTACATGTATCCTAAGTTTTAGAAATAAAAATAAAAATATTAAAAAATTTTAAAGCATTTAAATGTGATACTTTTTAAGTGCTTTAAAAACTTTAAATATCTAATTATATTTTATAAAATTTGTATAAAAGAATCTACTGTATAAAATATATTTTAAAAAGTGATAACATTAAAAAATATTTTAAAATTGACTAAACAAAATTTTAGCCTAAACATATTTTCAAAATTTTGTAACCTAATCATATTTCCAATCTATTTACAAACTAATTCGAGTGATTATACCTCATCTTGTTCTTCATTTCTAGAAAATAAATAATTTATTAATTCCAATAATGAAAAATAATGTTTTTTCTACCAACATTCTCGTATCTTGATTTAATCGAGCCAAATAACAAGCTAATGAATCACTTTTAGGGCATTAATTTAAAAATATTTTAAAATTTTTTTAATGTTATCACTTTTAAAAAATATTTTAAACAATAGATTTTTTATACAAATATTATAAAATATTATTAGATATTTAAATTTTTCTAAAATTTTTAAATTATTTAAAAGGTATCATATTCAAATGTTTTAAAAGTTTTAGATATTTTTATTTTTATTTCTAAAAATTTGAGGACAAGCAATACATACCCAAATAAATTTTAAAGTACATGCTTGAATTTTAAAGTACTAAATACATTAATAAAAATGAAAATAAAAATAATTATACATACTAAAAAAATTATCGCACATTGAAAATACATGCAATTGAATTTAAAAAGAAAGACGATAGCTTACCAAAGTTAAAAATGACTAAACAATTATTAATTGATTATTTATGAATTTATATATATATTGAAGTAGAAATATTGAAATATATACCACTGAAATGGTTATTTTAATTATTCAAAGTTTTGAAAATTTATCCAAATATTATTTTTAATATAAATAGAGTCAATTACACCGAGACCCCCTATAGTTTAGAAAATTTTCATTTCACCCCCGAACTTGCATTTAGTTCAATCTTTGGTCTCTTTTCTTCTTTCCCTACTTGTCTTCCATATCCTCTTTGTGTTTGACTCACCTATTTCTCCTTTCTTGAGATTTCCCCTCCAGCCTTGTTTTGCTTTTTCTTGTTAGATTAATTTTAGTGGCCCATGTACTTTATTGTTTGAGTTCGATAGAAGGAGTCCAAGATGATGATTATTGGACATTTAAGTCATTGGACTCAAATGGATCCAAGACCTTTTCCCTCTCTCTTTATACAGAAGATATTATAGTTGTTTTGAATCATTAGAAACAAAAAAATCAGAGAAAAAGACAGAGAGGGAATCAAAACCAAACTTATAAGCAATTCAACATTATGGATTCAAGTTTGAGTTTCTTTAAGTTAATATTTATCAATCCTGATAAATGCTAACAATTGGTATCAGAGCTTGTTGTTTGTTGTTAAATGAGTGTGACTCTAAATTGTTTTACCATGAAAATTTCACCAAGAAACTAACTTTGAATGTTGTGTATGAAACGGATGAATCCAGTAAACACAACGATAAATTAGTTTCTGGTTTGATTGTTTTTCCTCTGCGTTTCCATGTTCCTTTGCAAAGTCTGTCCTTTTGGTTCTGTTTGAAAGTTAAACATATGATTAAACTGAAATAAGGGGATTTTCTTTTTGGTTTTGCCCTGCAAAAGAAGAGTAAGAAACACGAAATGGGTAGAGAGAGAAAACTCAGTTTTTTGTTTGATTTAGCCACCGAATGGATATAAGGTGGTATTAATTGGTGTAGTCTTAGGACAGATTTGGTTTTGATGTAAAAATCATAAAGAAAACGGTATTAATCGATATAGTCTTGGGAAAGATTTGGTTTTGATGTAAAAATATAAAGAAAATGATACTGAACAAAAAAAATGAAAATTAGAGACGGTTTAGAGAGAGAAAAGAAACGAAAATCTGATTTTGTTCCCGTAAATGTCTTGATGTTTTTGGCATATAAAAAGTCTCTGTAGAGTGTCTAAAAGCATCAACATTCTGCAGGAGATCATTAAAGAAACATTAAAAAAAAAACCAGAACTAGAACCATCATCTGTGGAGGAAGATGGAGTGCTTGCAATGCATGGGCTCCATTTAACGAAATTTGTGAAGTACACGCGCCCGCTAACCACTGCTGGCGTGTGCTAACCACGCGCCCGCTGGGCTTCTCCGTCTTTAGGTTGTTTCTGGGCCATTGTTCAATCCGAATCTGAGCTGTTTCTGGGCCATTTTTCAATCCTTTTGGGCTTTATTTTTCAAAAGGTGGGTTAGGTTATCAAAAGTTTAGGGCTAAGGTTATATGGAATTCTTTTAATTTATGGATTTAGGCCTAGACAACAAATGAATGGAATCAAAATATTATTTTGGACTTGTAGGATTTATTTATATCCTAATTAAGGCTTTTAATTTGGGTTTATGAACATTTATTTTGAACCCTTATTATAAAATTGTTATTTTGACTCCTAATTATTAATTAACAATTGTTTGGCTTATATGCATAATTGTTGTGCATATTTGTTATGCATGATATTTTTTATGGAAATTAAGTTCCATATTATATGTTTTATTTGGTATTTTGAATATTTAATATTATGCAATATTTGAAATTAAATTTTCATATTACGTGTTTGATTTTATACATGACATTATAGTTTTTTATAATAATTTGTTGGTCACCAAAGTGACCAAACTAAGTAAATTAAATTTAGTCATGTATGATAATTATCCAATTAAATGTTTATTGCATGGAAAGC
>JAOXYD010000002.1:18965973-18976486 GCA_028565735.1 Pinacopodium congolense | reverse complement strand
CCTAACTTTAAGATTAACATCATAAACTCAAACCATTAGTGATTAAGCATATTTTGTTATCATCAAAACCAAGATTGAAACCTCCCTTGGTTCAACACTTACATAAGTATTCACTTATAAACACCTACAAATTCTACTTTTGAATGTGATCTTCTATCTTCAATGTTTAAGTTCAACTTCAATGCTTCTCTTTTTCATCAACTTGGGTCTTTGTACGTCTCCAACATACTTCATGAACTTCATATACATCTCTTATCATCAAGGCTCAACATAAATGCACTTCAAGTCTTCACCAAACACATCATGACTTTTTTTTATCAAACCTATCTTAACAAACATATCAAACTCCACAAACACATTAGCAAATTTACTTTGTCATCATCAAAGCAAAGGTGAAGCTAAACCTTTGGTTCAAAAAATTCTTAGTTTTTTTACAACACTTCTTAACTAGTTTTATGTTCAAAACATTTGGTTCACTACTTAGTATCATCTATACTAACAAAGGTATTTTATTACTCAAAACAATATCAATGTAAAATATGCAAGTAATTAGTTAAATGAAATGAAATTCAAATAAGATTAGGACTTTACTCACATATTTAGTTTCTCCCATTATTTTATTCAAAATAATAGTCCCTCATTACTATTTGAGAAAGAATACTCTAATCTTTCTAGTAGACTGGGATCTCATTCAAACTCAGTTGATATTGAGTTTACTCAACAAACTTAATAAATTTAAATTAAATAGATAACATCTATATTAATCACATTTTATGTGACTTCTAGATTCGTTAGGTGATAATTGATGTCATCGACCTCCAGCAACTTAAAAATAGGTCAACAACATCACCATCCTTCTTCAATCTATGGTAACTTCAAGATTTGGCCACTAGATCTTTTAACCTCTTGGCCACTAATATACTCCTTTTAAAAAATTTTCATTGGCTTATTGAGAAAGAAATTTTACTAGGATTTGTTTAATTAACAATCAATTATCCAAAGGATGAAAAAAATGTTTTATTGGTTATTTTAAAACCAATAACTTATCTATATGCGTTTTTTTAAGATTGCAAAACCTTAAATAATTCCAGTTTCAAAAAGTGTTAATAAATTATAATAGTAAAGAAACAAAATGGGGAAGCGCATGAATTGCTTCAGAAACATTGATGGAGCATACAAGCATATTTTTCAAAAACCCGAAAACTTAAATGCCAACTAATACAAAAATATTTCTAAAAAGGTTCTAAAAAATAAGAATATAAAACTGGCAAAAGTTTCACATACGACATGTTCATCTATTTTAAAAAAACAAAAGAAAGAGTAATGGACAATAGATGGCAAGGGCCAATTCAAGATTATAGGTTTTTAATCAAGGTTATAATTTGAATAATTTATATTTTTATTTACATAATCTTGAATTTTTTAATTCCAAAATTGTGATCAACAACAATCAAATATTGATCTCAACAAATTATAAAAAAAAGTTGGCTATGATATCATAGTTACAAAATTAAGATGCGATCATATCGCTCGTGGCATAAGCACAAAAAAAAAGATTTATTTGATTTCTCGAAAGTTAAGATTATTGTAAACTATAACAAGATTAAATATTAAACATAATAAGTATGAATATAAATTTATACCTTATTATGAAGCATGATCTATGTTTGTATTCCTTCTCGAATCTTGATGGAAGAAACATTTGACCTGCACATGTATCTAGTTTTTAATAGTATCCACAGATAAACTTTTAGAGGAACTCTATGTTTGTATTCCTTCTCGAATCTTGATGGAAGAAACATTTGACCTACACATGTGTCTAGTTTTTAATAGTATCCACAGATAAACTTTTAGAGGAACTCAACTATTAAGAGAAAGAAAAGGAGAAGTGCTAGCTAATCATACGTTTTTCTATCTTCATATAAAAAAGAATAAGTTATCTTAATATTAAAATTTAATAATAATTAAATATAATATATCTAACTCTTGAAGTCTCTAAAACTTCACAATTAAGTTTAACATAATTAATTTTACTATCCTTACTTAATTTATATAAATTTTATGTTGACCATGATTATTAATTATAAATGCTTTTAATTTATCTATTCTAAATAATTTATAAACATAAATTAAGATTGAAATATTAGGAATATCAAAGTGATTTAGACTTAATATGTCTATTTATAATTTTTCATATAATTTAATCATTTCATTATACAATGTTTCGATTAGACGTAAAATATAGAATTAGTGTCTACTCTATTTGAATCTAATCATATTAGTTCTCTACTATTAGTAATTGATTTTATTAATGATATTTGAAAACTATTTTTAAAATGTCATTCTACCTTGGTTAAGGATTTCTCAAATTAATATTAATTGATAATAATGAAACATTCTCCCTAATCACTTTCAGGTGACAAATCCTATATTGATTATTTCACTATCTCCATATAGTTCATATTATATCTAATGACTATCGAATGAGTTTTGCATAGCTATAATAGAACGTAAATAATATCAAAATATAGCAATTCCTATATGAGATACTTTAAAAATCTCAAATCTAAGGATTACTTATGTAATTATCGTAATGAATATTTTTATAGATACACAAGTAATACTCCATATTGAATTTTTTTATGGGATCAGTTTAATAAACTTATTTTCTAATAAGCACTCACACATTTGTTTAAGTGTTTTCATGCTTTAATATATGAGATCGACTACTTCCTTTATAAGAAAAAACATAGCGTGTGATAATATTTCTGCTCTATTAATGTTCAGTTTTAATAAAGTAATGACTAAAAATAATTTAGGGACAATACTTAATTATAATATAAATCTCATAACTATGAGTTTCATCATAATTTCATTTGTAAAAACATATTTATTTTATATATTTTATCTTATAAATTAGTCAATTAAATAAATATGTATAAGATAAATAATGTCTTTAATAAATTCATAAATCTACAATCAATCGATTGGTTATAGGGTATAAACAAACATTTCTTTCTCTTATTGTGTGTTTTATAAACAGATTTACATTGTCGATAATGGAGAAAAAGTTAATCTATTTATAAAATAAATAAAAATATTTTTTAAAATTTGATAAATAGCTTATTTATTTCTTGTCAAATAAGAAAATAAAATAGTATTAATTAAGCATTTATTTTAACATGTTTATATAAAAAATAAAAAATAGAACCAAACACGTTGAATTTTGGCTTAGATGTAGCTCAAAATATTAGCTGGGCAAATGATGTACAGACAGTCCCATTGTTGAGTTTGGGACAAATGATCATATATTCTGACCCAATTGAGGGATCTCAGAAGAGCCATGCTCTGCCTCTAGTCAGTGCACATCTTCATAGTTCATACTTGCCACATCTAACATATAAAGGAAGGTTCACCTTCACTGGAAATATATATATATATATATATACAGACACACACATAGAGAAGCCTCTACACACACTTTAAATTTTTAGGCCTAAAGAGTCATACAGTTGCAGAAACCGCGAGAAAAGTAGCGGTGAACAAAAGCGCAATCGAGTCAGAGCTTCTGATGTCGAAGAAACACTAGACTGAAGAAACATTAGAAAGCGATACGAATATTCCCTAGGATGCTTGATAATACATAAATATATATATATATATACTTGGAATAACACTATTTGATTTTATTAAATCAATTTGTAAGACTAATATTTCTCCTACTTAATTATGAAATAAGGCTGATGAGAAAAAGAATGTATGAATGACTTTTTAATAAACTTTAAAAATTAACCCAAAGAGTATTGAATTATTGATACATCATTTAATTTTTTAAAATAAAATTGACAATCAAAATTGATATGTCATTTATTACAAGAACATATAACTGAAAACCCATGGACGGGTAATGACTCCTTCCATTATCAGTTACTCTTACGACACGCGAAATTATAAAATTAAGAATAGTCATTTACCTGCAAAAGACATCCTTCATTAATTTTAAAACACATGCAAAGTCTCTTTTCCAGTATCAATTGTTCTCACAACACCAATAATATATCAAAATGATAAATTTAGAACAGTCATTTACCTATAAAAGACACCCTTCATTAATTATAATAATAGTTTTCATAAGATACTTTTTAAATTTTATTTGATTATATAAATAAGACATGATCCCATAATTATTTTGTTATTTAAGTCTAAATTGTCATTGTGTTTCTTTCATCTTAATTATGTCATTCCGTATTTGTTGGAGTGCGTGTATATAATATTAAGAATAAGTTTTATTGGCATAAAAATAAAATTAAGAAAGCAACGCCATATATTTCTTCTCAAGTTGGCCCGTGGCACTTATAAGCAGCCAGTAATCTGGAGGTTTGAGATATAGAAGTGATTTAGCATACGAGTTGTGGATGAGCAAAACGAGAATGTTTTCTTCTTCAACTCTGACGCTGCGCCCACAGGCGGCCTCTTTCTTCTGCAGAGCTCAACCCAAGCCCGAACCTTCACAATCGAATTATACCCTTCCCCCACCCACAACCCAACCACACTCCGAACCTCAGCCTCGAAAATCTAAGGGCAGCGTTCAGCTGAACCGCTGGTTCAGGGCTCGCGCAATACGATCTGGCCGTAAGTTGGACCGCCCGGGTCACCGGTCCGACCTTAGCCCTCATCTTCGAGGGCTCAGAGACCTAGACGCCCAACACAGAAAATCTGAACCGGTTTCAGGAGATGATGAACCGGAGGACACGGCGGGAAAGTCCATATACATGGTTTCTGACGGCACTGGTTGGACGGCCGAGCACTCTGTCAACGCCGCATTGGGTCAGTTCGAACATTGTTTGGTCGACCGAGGTTGTCCTGTCAACACTCATCTGTTCTCTGGAGTAAGTATAAATGAAAACAACCTCAGTTCATTTTTGGGGCTGTGAAAAGAAAAGGAGACGATCACTTCTTTTTTGCTAATTAAATGAAACGATCTTTTCTTCGCTGGGTAGGAAAAAGAGAGATCTTTTTTTTTTCTTTTTCTGTTTGGTAGAGAATGAAACTTTTTTTTTGTTTTTGTTTTTGCTATTTTATTTTATGAACGAGAAGGTGTGGCGAGTTTTAATTTTGTTCCTAACCATGTCTTAAATCATTAGATTGATGATGCTGAAAGGTTAATGGAGATCATAAAGCAAGCAGCGAAAGAGGGTGCCATGCTAGTCTACACTTTGGCTGATCCTTCCATGGCTGAATCTGCCAAGCAAGCTTGTAAGTTATGGGGTATTCCAGCTACCGATATATTGGGTCCAATAACAGAAGCAATTGCTTCTCATCTTGGTGTTTCGCCTTCTGGTCTTCCACGTGGAGCTCCTGGCAGGTATTTTCCACTCTCTGATGAGTATTTTCGACGGATTGAGGCCATTGAATTTACTATCAAGCAAGATGACGGGGCTCTGCCACAAAACTTGAATAAAGCTGACATTGTCCTTGCTGGTGTTTCTCGTACTGGGAAAACACCACTGTCCATATATCTATCACAGAAAGGATACAAAGTGGCCAATGTACCTATTGTGATGGGTGTGGATTTGCCAAAGAGCCTCTTTGAGGTAGATCCAGAGAAGGTTTTTGGTTTGACCATTAATCATCTGGTTTTGCAAACAATCAGGAAAGCAAGAGCCAGAAGTCTTGGATTTAGTGAAGAAGTAAGGAGCAATTACTCAGAGATTGATTATGTGAGACAAGAATTGGAATTTGCTGGCAGAACTTTTGCACAGAATCCAGTTTGGCCTGTAATTGGTAACATGCTTGACTTTGCATGACTTTTGCCTTTCTACAGGACATCACAATTGATTGCCAACTCGCTCTACTACTAATGTTTGTAGTATTAGGTTTTGGTTTTTTATTTTTTAAAATACAAAAATTAAAAAAAAACATAAAAATAAAAAAAAGACAATATATTAATACAGCATAAAAATAGAAAAAAACAATATCAAAACTGAAAATAACATATAAAAATTAATATAAAAATATAAAATTACAATTAATACCCTAAAAAACACCATCGGTTCTCACAAATCAAATTACTAAGTATGGTATTTGTTTCCCTTGTGATCAAAGAAGTGACAGGCAAAGCAATTGAGGAGACTGCGGCCGTAATTCTGAGGCTTTATCATGACCGAAAGCACAGGTGTTCAATGCCAAGAATCTCAAAACGTTACTAGCAATGTGGAAGTCCTACTCTCTGCTCTGCTGGAATGAAATTTTGACATGGGTATGGTACCCTCTTGTATCCATTCCTTAGTTTGATGCAATCAAGAAAATACGATTTTCATTTCTTTATCGCTTAAACTTGTTCATCAACCAGATCATACTGCTCCATTGTGACTGGAATCATTCTATTGTGTCAAATTAAGTCCCTTTTTATTCTGGAGGCCTAGGGGTTTGATTTAATGAATCATATAAGGGACTCGTAAGCCCGTGCTAATAATAGCCACAAGGATGATGTGGCGTCATTACGACATCAAATGTTGTTTGGGGATGCTTTTGCTTGTGTTCCTCATTTACCTTTGGTTGGGATGTTAAAATGTTCGTCCTAGGTCATAGAGAAGACCATAGAGACGCAATTTTCTCATACTTACAGTTGAGCTCTATGGGGAACAGTCCAATCCATCAACATCTATTTTATGTACATATCAATGGTGGAAAAGTCCATCCTTTCTTTTCACAACGGAGTACGCCCTTGTCTTGATGTTAGCTCCATAGTATTGAGTGGGTGGTTGTTTTCTCTCTGGGTAAGCCCACGCAGATGTCACTGCCATCAATCAAGAACATCTTCACCCTGAGCTAGCTTGCCAACTGAGAGCATGAAGTATATGAGCAGAATCGTCCCTAAGCTTGGTCTGTCACAAAAAAGAAAAAAGAAGGAAAATAACAATAACGGCATTCTTAAACCAAATAACAATCTTTACCAGCTCTTTATGTAAAGTCCAAAGAAAATGATCACGTGGCTAATTTACACGGAAAGAATGAAAACTTCGAATCATTTAAAAGGTGTAATACTTACAGGGTGGCAAAGAATAATAGAACCTTTTTGGGATCATGGACCTTGTGATGATGGAGGACGCTTGAAGCTGTTCCTCGTTGATGGGCATCTGCCCTCTGTTTTGGCATTAGTGTGCTGGTTGTGATGGTGATCTGGTGATGAGTTTGTGTGTTGCCGGAATATTCCATGGTCCCTCCTGCAAATCCTGCTGCCTTTTCAGGCTTGCTGGGCCCTACTAAAGTAGCTGCAGATTGATGAAAATAAATGTTAAATGCTTTAGCTCGGTGCAGCTTGCTGTACATTTTCAGATAAAGGGAAGATAACAGGCTCTCAACAAAATGGATCATACTCTGAAATATGTACTTGTAAACTAATTTAATTACGTCCACCTGAGCAAGAAATCTAGTTGCCTTATTTACCATGGTTTGATTCCGTAGTTTGGTAAGCCTTCTCTTTCACACTCGCAAGCATTTTGGTCCCATTATGGCACTGACTGCCGAAGGGTGAGTTTACCGCCGTATTACAATTTAGCTGCCTTTAAACGTCAAAAAACAGCGTTATACTCAACTCCATTGAAGGTTGGCGGGGGTCTAGAAATAATGGTAATGACAATAATAGGTAGTAGCCATGACAGCAGTTCAAAAGTGTCACCAAACGATTGGGATTTCCCCTTTACAAACTGGTGATGATCGAGGTCTGGTATTCTAAAATTGTCATTTAGTCCATCAAGTGAAGACACCAAGTCAAACTAGTCTTCAATAATTCATACATCGTTAGTTGTTTTACTGCTGTATTACACCAACCATCAAGCATCTCTCACACATGAACGTAATCTGTTATCTCCACAAAGATCTATTATCTCTACAATTGTACTATCTTTTCTTTTCTTTTCTTTTTTTTACAAATAATTCATCATCTTATGAAAAAAAGAAAGAAAGAAGATGATGAATAGGCATTTATTTGATAAATATCACTAAATTAAGAATTTATTGTTGTTAGTTGTAGTTTTTTATTATAATTTTTATGTTTTTATATTAATTTTTGTATGTTTTCTTAATTAATTAATTTATTTTTATTTTTATATTTAAAATAAAATAAAATAAAATAAAAGCTACGTAAAACATGCCTTGAAGTTGTAACAAATACAATAATGGAATAGCGGGAAAACGAGGGATTTTTATGGTAAACCAAAAAAGAGAACTTCAAAAGATTTCGAGAAGAAAATGTATTACCTCTTGGCAAAAAAATTATCAACAACGGTTTCCTAATCATTGGATGATGAACTGGGACTCATCTTCTTCTCGATTGGTTGAGATCCTTTTCTTGAAGGGCTTCTCTGCAACTGGTCCATTCATTACAAAACAAACATAATTAACAAACAAGCGGTTGTTTAACGAAGCAAACATACTAAAGTATTTACTCTTCATCTGACACTAGCTTTTCTTCTGTTTAAAGAACGGATTGAGTGTGGAGAACATTAAAATATTAAGTATGTCCCTTGTGCTACATAACTATGACTTGAAACAGTCCAGAATAGAGATTCAAAGACTCGCAATAATCCCTGAATTTGCATTGACGTCTATGTTGCTGCAATTGGAGAAGCTTTCCATATGAATAAGAAAGCTGTCAGATTTCTCCGCCGTGTGCAGCAATCCATTTACATGATCCAAAACGGAGAATTGTGGAGTTTCCATATACCCTTCTAATCGACAATCCTCAGAAGAAGTGGCCTGGTCCAATATAAAAAACAAGGGATGAGAGAGGAAAAAGAGGAAGAATTGGATAAATGCGTGAATGGAACCGAGAAAGAGACTCAGAAAGAAACCGTCTGTTAAAGAAAACTAATGGAGCAATAAATAAAATAACCGCATAGTAATAAAAAACTGGACAGAAGAATCAAACCCAGAACTAAGTGTAACGTTTTACACGGAAAGTCTGGACCTTACGAGGAAAAAAGACTTGTTGAACAAAACCCAGAAAGCAGAAAACGGATTCTCATTTACCAACTTCGGTTTACTCGCCATTTCCGTCACTTTGCGAAACAACGGAAGGAGAAATTAAACTCTGAATCGTCTCAAATTGGATTACATGAGACGCTCACTTTTTCAAGAGTTGGTTTTGAAGTTTGTTGCGTAAAAGGTAGAACAGTCCTAAATATAAAAGCCGTTAGGTTGTTGAGTGATTAGTTTCAGTTCTGTTGCTTACCGCTAACCCTCAAATTGAAAATTTGTTGTGAATTCCTCCATAAAAAAGATGTCCAGCACCACAGAAAGTTTATGAAAATATACTGCTAAGTTGTTGAATTCTCTCTTCTTCCCTCTTCTCTCCCTTTTCTCTGTTCTTTTTGCTACTGCGTCATTGGTATCAGAGCACGACCTGGCAATGGCTGCTAACAAAAAACAAGATCTTAAGGATCTGGAGAATCTGATTAAAGAGACAGATGAGAAGCACACCAGAGCCATCGAAGACATCCGTGAACAAAATAGCAAAGCAATGGAAGAAATTCGAATGCTGATCGCAGGTGTAGCAATACAGCACACGGAAATGGCATCTCAATCCCAACAGCAAGCTTCACAGAATCCTCAAAGGATTTTGGGAGCAGGTGGAGCACAAAACACGGGCCACTACACAAAATTGGAGTTCCCTCGTTTTAATGGAGAAGGGTTAACATAATGGATATACAAGGTGGAACAGTTTTTCGAAATCAATCACACATTGGAACCCGCTAAGGTTAAGCTGGCATCAATTAATTTAGAAGGTAAATCTCTAAATTGGTATAAGGCATACCTCAAAACCCAGGAGAGAGGCCGATTAACCACGTGGAGACAGTTTGTAGAGGCGTTGACGGCAAGATTTGGGGAACAGATGTTTGTTGACCCAGTTTCTGAATTGAAGAAATTGAAGTAGCACGGTTCATTACAACAATATTTTGAAGACTTTGACATCATGTTGAGTAAAACTGACTTGAATGAAGGACAAGCCATTAGTCACTTCCTGGGAGGGCTACGGGAAGAAATAGAGATTTTTGTGTGGCTGTTCAACCCATCGACCTTACAAGCTGCATATGCGTTAGTTAAAGTGTAAGAAGTGCTGTGGAGTAAGAAAGGGTTTACTGGTCAGGAAGGAAAGCTACCTGTGGGAAGAACTAAATTGCAGCAGCCTCTAGGAGCAGTTGTAAAAACAGTGACCAACTCTCCTGCTTATAACAGTTTTCCCAGACAAGGACTATTTAGCTCCAGTAATGTTCCTGTGAAACAAACAAAAAACCTGTCAAATAAGGAAATGGAAGAAAGAAGGCAGAGAGGTCTCTGTTTCTGGTGTGATAAGCGTTTCACTCCAGGCCATCGTTACAAGAAGAAGCAGCTGTACATGCTCACTATCAGGGGAGACGATGAAGAAGATGAAGCTACAATAGAGGAGCCCGTTGTTCAGACGGATAAGGATGACCTAGTACCTCCTTAATTGTCTATCCATGCTATGAAT
>JAOXYD010000002.1:18930894-18954146 GCA_028565735.1 Pinacopodium congolense | reverse complement strand
ATTAAGATTTAAAAACTTTTTTACTTGAGTGATTAACATTTAAAAAATTAACCAGAAGAGGTAAAAAAGTTGGAGTGGGCCGGGTCGGATCCGGGTTATTGGGCTGGGTCGGATCGAGTCGGGTCAATGACTAACGGCGTTAAGTTTTTTCACTCAACTGGTTAACTTTTTAAATGTTAATCACTCAATTGAAAATTTTTAAAACTTGATCACTTAACTGAAAAAATCTAAAAAACTTAATCACTTAATTGACTATTATCCCTTAATAATATAAACCTAGAATTCTTGATCTAATTCATAGTAATACTAAATTTTCAAATTATATATCAAAATTCGTCACCATCTTTGTGCTTCACCCAATAAAAATTAACCTCTAACCTAACGTTCTATGGTATGTATAAACTGTTATTGTCTATTATATAAAAAACTATATGTTACATTGGTCTCACAAAAGATTACACTATTTATTGCTACATATGGAAATAACAGGAAGGATCATTGTTGTAGATCAATCATGCATGAGTAGCTTTTAAGAGGTGTTTTTATGCATATATTGCTTTTGGTAATCCTACTAAGTTTAACGTTTTTAGCTTAATGCTTATAAATTATCAACTTAGTTATACCATTCCTATGTCATTCAAGATTCTTTCAATTGTCACAACATATTTCGCAATGATGTTCCTTTTTTTCTCAAGTATTGATGAATTTCTGAGTTGTTGAATTGTTAAAAGTGACCCATACTAAGTTTAAGTGTATTTTTATTCCTCCATGTTCTGTTGTAATTTGATGATATTCCAACTAAACAAAGAATGACAGAGCACAAATACAACCTCCAACACATAATTAGGACCATATCAAATAAAATAAATGATCAATTTTATGTGTATTGTTTATCTTACCTCCTATGTAGTCCCAACACAGGAAATACCAACACCTTGTTTGTTATTTGTCCCTGAAAAATAGATAAAATGATCTAAAATGGGTTAAATTCGCCTTAGACAAATGTCAATGACAATACATTGAGGACATGTTAGAAGAACATACATAATGTTTGAAACTAAGAAAAAAACATACACTAGAGATAAGTCAACACTAGGTACACTGGAGACGATGATAGAGACTGGATAACTTGCGAAAAGGATGACTTGCCGTGGAGAGAACGTAGAAGAGATACTGACATAGATGAAAGAGCAGTGAAATGATGATGAGATGATTGAGAATGCAATGGAAAAACATTGAGACAACAGAGATTGCAATAGAACGATGGAGAGATGAAGAAGACGTTCAAGTAATTATGGAAAATTGATTCGAGAAATAGGGTTCCAAAAAACAATTATTCACAAATACCAACCATATCCGTATACTCAATTAATCTATTTGTGAAGTCTAGAGGTGCAGGTTGAAATGTAAGATAAAATCAAAACTTGTCACATACTACATCTAATTAGTGAAGGCTTATGATGCTAAAGATTTCATCAGTTTGATGTTTGATAGGAACGTTTTATAATATTAGAATTTAATTTGAATGTTTAGAAATGTCAAAATCTAACCTAAATTTTGATATAAATATTAAATTTTAAAGTTAACTTTTTAGCTTTTTTTTTTCGAAATGATAGGAGATTTCTTAAACTTTAAAAGTATTTAATTGTGCTGATAAATCCTCCTTTTTCTTTTTAATATTCTCATAAATAATGGAAATATTCTTATAAACCTACATGAACAAAGTTATGATAAAAATAAATAAAAGTTTTAAATAAAATAATTAACTTATGGTAAAAGGCAACCTTATAAAATGACATATGTACATAGCTCCCGGAAGATGTAGGTCATAGACATTAATAAATAATTTAAGAAAAAAAATGGTCCCGTCAACGGTGGCTGCACTAATAATACATCTATTTTACTGTGTCGCAGAAAGTTCTTCCAACACTATTATTAAATAATAAAAAGAAAAACCATGGAAGACACGTATTAAAATGAAATGAAATCTTGGTTTACTTTGTCCAAAGACTGACTGTTGATAAAGATAATCTTAGAACTCAATATCTTCATTTGACTGCTTTTGTTCATCTATGGTCGCTTCCGATGGTGTCTCTCCTCATCAAATCCTCTGGCTTTCAGAATTTGTTGATCATCGTAAGTTTCTTATTCATTACCTTCGTTGATTGCCAGCCAACTTTGGTCGACAATGATTGCGCAAGATCAGCCAACGATAGCGCCGATAGTCAACATTCATCACGCCTTGGTGCCCTTTTAAGCTCCTTGGTCTCCAACTCCTCCCTTAACGTTTTCTATCAAAGTTCAGCTGATGGGATCTATGGCCTCTACCTTTGCCGAGGTGATGTTTCGAGAAGTATCTGCCATAATTGTGTTAACGTTGCTGTTCAGGACATCCAACGACTATGCTCCTCAAATCAAACCGGGAGTGGGATCATATGGTACGACCAGTGCATGTTGCGGTATTCTAATGTGAATTTTTTTGGGACACCACAAATTCTTCCATACACGATATTGACCAACATTCAAATACTTCTTCACCTGAGGACCCCAACTATGGTGCGCTAGGCCTTGTATACTCGCTATTAGACAGTGTTCCACAAGAAAAACTCAAGTTTGGGACAAGGGACGATGTATCACAACAACGGTATGCTTTGGCTCAGTGTACTAGAGACCTTAACACAACCGCCTGTAGAAGCTGCTTGGTGCAAGCAAATGACATGGCCAACCAATGTTGTTCAGGGAAGGTAGGCTGGCGAGTTCTGACGCCAAGCTGCAGTTTACAATACTAGGAGTACCTCTTCTATCAACAGCCATCGACAACAGTGCAGCCTCCAGCTGCAGGACCGGTGTCCATGTCAATACCTAATAATGGTGAGTGAATCATGATTTCCTTTTTTTGATAAGTAAGAAATGGGAGCTAGTTAAGTGTACAGGACAATTGCAAGCGAAAACTAGGACAAACAATCTAAACAAAGATGAAAGGTTTGGGAAATACAAATGTGAATCATGAAATTTAATCTCAAAGATTACTATCCCATCTATGATCTGTTGCATAAAGTTAAAAGATGGTTTCCTTGAAATTCTACAGATTTTTCTTGTTCCTTTAGAATTAGGTGAATTAGGCAAGTTCGTTGACTAACTTGCGTGAGTTAATCCACTTTTTGATCAGGCAGTGTTATGAGGTAGCTAATCCGTCTTTTTCGGACACTGAATTAGATATGCCGAGACTTTTAGTTTTTTAATCATTATGTAACCCAAATTGACGTGGAAATTATGACTACGACATTTTCATGGAAAAAATTATCCTGTGCACGTAATTGAAGTTTCCATTACAAACGACAGGAGAGAAGGGAGGCAGCAACAAGACAAAGATTGTAGTTATCACTGTATCAATATCAGTTGTAGTGGTTGGACTTCTCTTGAGTTTCGGATACTATACATACTTGCGGAGGAGCAGAAGACAAACAGGTATAACCAGGCATATAGGTAAACTTAAGCCTATACTTCGAATCTTCATTGTTGGATTGCCTCCATTCTCAACTGAATCTAACCTGTGTTTAGAAGGTGGAACAACTGAAGAAATTCTATTAGCAACTGTTGAAGGATCGTATCCGAGGAGGAATTTGGTGGATGGAAGAATGCCATTAAGGGATCATGACACCAACGATGACGTTCATTACATTGATCTCGAAACCATAAAAGCAGCTACAAACAATTTCTCTGCTGCAAATAAGCTAGGGGAAGGAGGTTTTGGACCCGTTTACAAGGTTAGATACGCAAGCCTTGCAGAATTTGAACTCAGGCAAAATAGTACGGGCAATTATATAATGTAATTGCTTTAATTTAGATAGTATAAAATGCATTCAGGGTAAAATGCCGGATGGACAAGAAATAGCAGTGAAAAGGCTTTCCATGACATCAAGGCAAGGTCTTGAAGAGTTCCGGACTGAAGTTATGGTAATTATGAAGCTTCAACATAAGAATCTTGTGCGGCTTTTAGGATACTGCTTGAAGGGAGATGAAAAGCTTCTTGTGTACGAGTACCTGTAAAATACTAGCCTTGATGCTTTCCTCTTTGGTTTGCTTCTCATCACTACTAACTTTACGCCACATGAATATGATTAGTTAGACATCAAAATAACTACTTATCTTTTGCTGACCTTTCTGAAGAAAGACCCAAAAAAGTGCAAGGAACTTGACTGGGAAAAACGTGTCAACATCATAACTGGAACTGCCCGAGGCGTTCTTTATCTGCATGAAGACTCTTGGCTCAAAATCATCCATCGTGATCTGAAGGCGAGCAATGTCTTGTTAGATGACGAAATGAATCCAAAGATATCAGATTTTGGCACTGCAAGGATCTTTGGAGGGAAACAAATTGAAGCCAACACGGAGAGAGTTGTGGGAACATAGTAAGCCAACTTTCTTGACATTAATCCTGTAAATGAATTATCTGTTAGTAATTAAAAAGAAAATGATACATTTCCTTTAACAGTGGATACATGGCACCAGAATATGCACTGGAAGGTTTGATTTCAATCAAGTCAGATGTTTACAGCTTTGGAATCCTAATGCTCGAAATTCTGAGTGGTAAAAAGAACAGAGGGTTTTATAATCCAGATCTTGCCTCAAACCTCCTAGTACACGTAAAACTTTCAATTTTACTTGTTCTTTCCAGTGAACTTTCGTTAACGTATTCTTACCTACCGTTTACTCATTGAGCGTGACCCTAAACAGGCTTGGCAACTATGGCATGAAGGAAGAGGATACGAGTTGATAGACCCCAACATAGCAGATGATTGCCCTATCAGTGAGGTTTTGAGATTGATCCAAATTGCACTGCTGTGTGTTCAAGATGACCCTGGAGAAAGGCCTACAATGTCCTCGGTAGTTCTGATGCTTGGAAGCAAGTCAGCAATCCTTCCAAGCCCTTTTACAGCTCCGTACTCTGCAAGTAGATTTACTACCATTTCTAGTCACTCCTCAACTTCTTGGATAGGAACAGGGTTTATGATGTCAGATCAGTCCACAGCCAGTGGGAGTAGGTAGCTAAGATACTGTCTAGGTTCTTCATTTTACCCATTTCTCCTTTCTATCGAACGACCTAGGAAATATTTGGTCTTAAACATCTACTTCAACGGATAGAGAAGTTGCTAGCGCTTTTTTATTTTTTGAAGTAAATGTAATTGAACTTTCAGCCCGAATGCTAGTGCTATGTCTTGTTAAGATAAGAGTTCTTTAAGCGAAAATAGCTGTAAAAAATATTCTAGATTCTCCACTTCTTCTTGGAAAGCTTGTCGAGGGTTTAGTTTGAGGACCACTATAAGAAACGTTTTTCTAACAATGTGAATGATTTTTTCCTTAAATACCTTGGAGATGTAAGGTTGTTATTTAAAAATTTAGACATTCCTTTCCGGCCATAATTAGTAGACATAATGTGAGAAAGTTTGTTGGGAGTGAGTTCAAGGAGGATCCTTTGCAAGAGGTCAGTATCCAACTACCAGGCTAAGTTGCTTCAGGTGAGGTTAAAGAGGAATAGAACATTCTTCCTAACAAAATTGGACAAAATGTAATTGTGTGACTATATAAATTAAGAAAATACCAGACAAGTTTTGGAGTCATAATTAGTAAAGTCTACCTATCTCTACTATTTATCCTATTGTTAAGATGAAACTAATTTTAGGAAAGTGGTGAATATTTTCAAAATTGGACAGCACGTTAAACTGATAAAAGAAGAATTTAAGATTTAAAAGTTTAATGGGTATTAAATCATTAGAAATTCAGTAAGAAGTAATAAAAATAGAAATTATAAGAATAAAAAGAAATATATAAACTAAATACTTTGTTAGTAATATCTATTGATGTATAATCAATAGAAAATAAATATATAAATTTTAATTAAAATCTAATCTAATATAAATAATATAAAATAATTTTAACAATCACAATTGTGTTTTAAAATGAGATTATGTCACATCATGGTCAAAAATTCTAAATTTACTGGACAAAGTTACAAACAATTTAAGTGATTTGGTATCTTTTTTTGTGGGTTTTAGTTTGTATTTCTTTGTTTAAAAACAAAAAAATTGTTTGGATGAGAAAAGATGTGGAAAAGGAAATGAGATGAGAAAAAATTGGAAGAATTATGAATTTGGTGATGATAGAAGAGAGAATGCGGATGGGTCCTTTTTTTCATAGAAGAAAAGAGAATAAAACATGATTACAAGATATGAAGAAATTGTTTTTATTAGTTACTTTTTAAATAATGAATACAAATTATTAATTATCATCTTGTACTCTTTTCAATGCCTTTATAAATCTTAAAACAAAAGACAAATTTAAAAATTATGAAAGGGAGGCAACCATGAATTTCCAAGAAAGAGGAAGAGAACCTTGATAAATCCTAAAGGACAATTCTTTTCCATAAAAATAAAACAAAAAATTTTAGAGCTTTTCTAAAGCTGTTCACCATCAACACTTATAACCATCACCATTAACCCTAATTTTTTTTCACTAGTTTTCACCTTCATCTTTCTTCTAATCAAAATATTCCTAGTAATTATTCTAGCCATTGATAAACTTCTCACAAAAAAAGTTATGCTTTCTTTATTAATGCTATGTAATACCCTTGACCTCTCTCTCTCTCTCTCTCTCTCTATATATATATATATATATCTACTCTCCATCCATATTTTTTCATATTTTACATTTTGACCCTGGAGTTTGACTATTAACAAAAAATCACCTCATTTCTATTTACTAATATCGTTGATCTGGACCGATTAAATATCTGTACAATTGATTTCACTTACTAGACTTGGTATAAAAATACCAAAATCCCCATATAAAACTGCTAGAATCATCACAAATCTTGAGAAGAAAAGATGTAAAAAATTTCCAATCATTGATCTGTAGTTTTGAGTGATTGTTACTAGTATCCCATACAATAGATTAACTTGATTCGACGCCAAAATCAAAACCCCTAAGCTTTCGTCACTAGAAAACACAAGAATTGGTATCGAATGAAGGAAGTTCAATTTAGGGTTTTGATAATGTTTTTTTTCATCAATTCAACTACTTTTATAAAAAAATTTTAACTTCTTTCAATGATGGAAGTTAATTTGTACGTTGAGAGCTTTTGAATGATATATAGAGCTTTTCATTTATCAAAGGAATATTTAGATAGTTAGAGGAATATCCTGATTTTTGGAGGTACTTTTCTGACAACTTTTCTTTAAAAATCAAGATAATTGTGAAAAATACTATAAATTATACTGATCATTTTTTAAAGAACCATAGTGAAATTTTTAATGGTTTGTGCATTGCTATCTTGATGTTAAATTGTCTATTTTATTTGCATATTTGAAAACCGTGTTCATGATAACGATTGAAGTTTTGTGTGAATACGAAAATGTACGAATGCTTTTTTTTAGAACATCAACGCAGGTTTTTAATAATGCCATTGATGTATTTTTACACCACTGTCAGTGGGTAAAATAGATAGTTATTAGGGATTATATTTCACATTTTTGTGCATTAAAAGTTCAAATTCATGGTATTTTTTAGTTCTTTTTGTTAAGTTTTAGGTTTCTTCAGATATTGGAGTCAATTAGTTGAAAAAGATTGATTTTTGGAAAATGAGAAAAAAAGATCAACGATGGACCTTAACAACACTATTGTGCTTAAAGGAGATTGCAGTTGTAGTCTAACAGAAGACCCCCAATGATGATCTTGTGTTTATGGTGTTCTACTGTTATAGGGACAATTAAGGACAAAAGAATAACAAGATCATAAACAACATTGTTGATCCTTGAGTCTTACTGCCATTGTCATCTATGAATCCGAGATGTTAGAGCGATTTTAGTAGAAAAAAAGATGAACCAACCCCTCCCCCCCAATTTATCTTATCTAGTTTTGGAACCCTAAGAGCTGCTTAGAGATATAAAAATGGAAACTATAAAGGGAAGAAGGAATTTTTTTTATATAGTATTTAAGGAGTCAGAAAAAAGAGTTTAAGCTTTTGTTTTTCTTTAGTTTTGATCTGCCATTTTTTTAACAATTAAAACTCATTGGGGATTGAAACAAGGAGAAGAGTAAGGAATTAAGAGAAATGGGCCAATTTTTAATTGTATTTCCTTTCAAATTTCTCTTTTTATTTATATTGATTTCATATTTTATTCTCAATTAATGAATCTATATTTTATCGTTACATCCTTTTGTTCATAGGTGGATATGTGTGTGCAAATCATTTTAGCTAAGGCTAGGTGCATTAAATGGTTTATGATTGATCATTTTGGATGGTTTTTATCTAATTGAGTGCATAAATTTATCTTATTTAGCCTTATAGGTAATTAAATGATCCAAGTGGAATTTAATTATTGAAAAATAAATTAGGTTACACAATTAAATCTAAAAGTAGACCAAACTTTAGAATCTTTTATTGTGATTCCTCAACCTAAAGACCTCATGTTTATGTTTCTTGATCTTCATGCCTTTTATTTCAATTTGTTTATGGAATAAATAAATAAGTTAAGTTTAAAACAGAAATATGTTTTCATGACTATAGTAACATCTTGATTAAGTGATGCATATCTTAGATCATTTCGACATTTAACTTTATAAGTCATTTAACTTATTAAAATCTAAATCCTTAGCTAGTTTTGGTCATTGGAAGAGTTCTACATAGTTAATTAGTGATAGATTGAATTCATAGTTTTGATATTTTATTTAATTCTTAAGTCATTGACAAATAATTAGTGGATTGTCTGAGTAAATCAAATCTTGGTTACTCACTGCTTATATTGCTTTTAGACTAGGGTATACTTACCTATAATAAGTTTTAGGATAGATAAAGTAAGTTATATTTGATTAGATATTGGTGAGTTTATTGTAAACTACTAAATATTAAATTCCTAAGTACCTAATTATGCCGTAGGGAGAGCTAGGGTTGACTCACAGAGAACTAGGATGAGACAAAGCTATTTCTACTACTGCATAAAAGAAAAAAAAAAGAAAAAACCCCCTTGATTTGCGAAAGTAAAACAAATAGAAAATATAGATAAGAAACTGATGCAAAAAAATGAGATCATAAAATAAGAATAACAATAAATAGTTAGCAGTAAGAGAAATCTGAGCAAAAAATAATTCTAGGATTCATAAATTACAATTTATCATTGAAAGCCTAAAGATTACATTTTACCTAATATACTAGCCTATGGACATAATCAAGCTCTTGCATCTTATATTCCTTTAATTTTAGATAATTTTAGTATAATTGCAATTTTTTCGTTAACTGTGCAATAATCTAGAATTAGATATCTAAATTTAATGGTGTAATAGCCTTAAGCATTATGGAACAACTAACCTAAGACACAATTGCACAAGCTCAGATTTTGTAACTTAGAGAATTGAAATTCTAGGCCAAGTTGACTAAGATTTACACACAAAATCAATTAATCTATTGCTTGTTATGGTATTTGCTGATGAAAATTATGGATAAAAAAACCTATACTTAGCAACTTGACTAGAAATTGCTAATAGGATGGCCAAACCCATAGAACAATCCCTAATTCATAACATTTATCCTAAATTCCAATGTAATCTCTACCTCAAAAACACAATTCCTATTAAAATAAATTCAATTCTCCCAATTATAAGCCCATCATCCCTTTAATATATTCTTTCCCAAAAAAATTTAGCCTAACATATTGAAATTACTCAAAAAAAAAAAATAAATGACAAGAAAACATGCTAAAATAATAAATATGAAGGCTATAATTGAGAACAAAGCAATCTATTCAATTAAAATTAAAGGTTCACACATTATCCAATAAAACCAAATTGCAAGGACATAATATAATTGAAATAAAAGTAAAACAATAGCTAAATAGTAGCAAAACAAGGATGAAACTGAAGTTTAAGCTATCTAAAACATAGTCACAATGACTAACATCAACTACATCTTGAATGGAAAGTATAAAGCAGTAAAGCAATAGAAAAATAGAAGAAAAATGGTTGTTGACCAAATGGGGTATGGAAGCTAACGAAATAAGCCTCCTTCCATCTTTAAATATGCTCAAATTAGGGTTGTCCATGATTGGATATGTAAACACTAATTAAACACTTTTACATAAAAAAGGATGTAACCATATGAAATCTCATGTGAAAACACAACATATTACATCCTTATCAAATTCCACTATACTTACACTATTACTTGTCCTCAAGTAATTAATTAAACACTCTACTTAAAATATCCTTAAGCAAAAGTTGAAAGTTAATTGGATACACAGAATTCAATCAACGCCCACAATTCAATTTATAATTCTTATCTCTGTCATGATTTGAAAATAAATTTATCACAAGTAAGGCACAAAGTTAGTAAGAAATTAATGCAATATGCATAATACCAAGTATTCATCTCATTCATCTTAAAAACTTAGTCCAAGATGTTCAAAACAACCAAAAACAAAATACAATTTAAACTTGGAGAGATATGTAGAAGGTTAACTAGCATTTTTACACAAGGATAAGGACTTTGTCATGAATGACCTAGTTACTCAACTAGGATACTCCTTTTTAGATTATTTGAGATGTCATTCAGTTTTTTGACCTATAGGTGAAGATTTTATCATGAACACGCCTAATTACCAGGCCACATTACCCTCTTAAATAGCTACTAGCACCACTTATAAACTTTAGCCTTTACATTGGTTTGAAGCAAGAGGAGTGAAATTTACTTATTCAACAACATAAACACTTTTTATACATTTCCTAACACATTATTTCAAGCATCCTACTATCAAATTCATATGACAAATCTTTCAAAACATCCTTAAACACTTAACATCATATAGATAAGCCACTAAAATCACAAGCAAACACTCAAAAGAAAAATAAAAATGAGAATTTTTATGTTAGTGATCATTTTAAGAGTTGATAAAAGTTCATTGAATTAAAAATATCAATTTCTTTCAAGTATCATAATCAACAATCAATTAAATTTCAAGATCATTCTAGGATAAGACATTCAAATAATCACCATTAAACTTACAATAAATCAAGTGCAAGAAAATCAACCTTGTTCCCCATCCTTACACTTAAATGAGGCATTGTCCTCAATGCTCCAAAAGTAACATAAACACACAAAGGCATGGGAACAACATAAAATGTAGAGTCCATGTCAGCCTTGATGAGAAACATCACAACACATATGCCTCCTAGAAATAGAATAGGTAAAAAGAAAGTAAAGCACTCAAACCAAAACTAATAAAACCTATACAGAAAATAGAAAAACTTAAAAATCAAACAATAAGATTGGAGTGTCTACCAACAAGTGCTTGTTTAAGGTCATTAGCTCGACCAGTGTTTGTTTGTGCCTCATATAGTAAATAAAGACATCTCAAACTCCACATATGAATGGTATAAACAAGTGAATAAACCCGTCACATATACCTTTAAAACTAGCACGTAATTAGCATAATATGGAATAGCCTCAAAGATGTTAAACTTTATAGTCTCCCTATCACAGTCCATAGTTAACTCCCTTCGATGCACATCAACCATTGCATGGGATGTCTTCAAACTTGCTCTCCTCAGTGGAATGGAAGACTCTTCATCTTGCATGTCAACTACATAAAAGTCTATAGGAAACACAAAATCTTTAACTTGCACTAAGAAATCCTCAAAGACCCCTTTGGGGTAAGTGTTATACCCATTAATTAAGATAGGAATTACATGAATCAAATTAAAGATCTTAACTTAAGAGTTTTAAAATATAAATAATGTCATTATGTTCAAAGAAGCTCTTAAGTCTATAATTCACTAATCATACCTTATGTTATTGATTGTAAAAGGGATGGAGAAGATAGAAGGATTTATGTATTTAGGTGGTGTATTTCGAGGTAAAGCTACTGGTACATATACCCTTACACTTGCCTTTGCATCATTGTTCTTCTTCTGCTTCCTCATGCTCCACTTCTTCAATAATTCTTTAGTAGCTTTAAGTACAGGTGTAGTCACATCTACCCCACGAAAAATGTCATAGACTGCTTTCTCCTTCTTTTTCTTCTCCTCTTGCTTCTATTCCATCTTCAATCGATCCTCCCTCTTTGCCAACCTGCTAGGAAAAGGATTTGAAATGAAGTTATGAACAACAACTATTGTATCATAACAATTGTCTGCTAATTGGCTCATTTGATTCTTTAAATTTTTTTATGCTACTCCTCATTTCCTAGTAGAACTAAAAAATGATGGTGGCCAAATTCTTCACAATCTCCTCTAATGACTTGCTTCTAGCTTATGGGGATAGAGGTGGAGGGGGCCTTGATTGCTATAATTAGTAAAAAGCAGGTGGAGAGTTAAATCCTTATGGCTACAACATGGTAGGAGGTTTGAAATTAGATCCACTTTCTTGTTGGTTACCTCCTTATCCCATATTTGGATGATCCTTCCACATTAGATTATATGTGAGAGCATAAGGATCATACCTTCTTTATTGACCTTAAGGTCCCCCAATGGCATATGCTTGCTTGTCATCTAACAATGTAGAGTATAAATCAGTGGAATGACTAGATAACGAGCAATTTTTATATACCTTCCTCTTTCTAACTACAACTTGATCTATTAAGGATGTGAGGTTTAAGAATTTTTGTTGCAACCTAAAGATAGCAACATCCTTAGTTTATGATGTAAAGGATGGGGCATTATTCCTAACACCTCAATATTGAGATTTGGATATCGTATTCGCTATCAATCTTTGTGCATCAGCGAGTGTCTTATCGATTAACGCCGCTCCATTAACTCATCTATAATGTTCCTATCAATAGGTATTAGTCCTTTATAGAAATATTGAATAAGAAGCTATTCAACTATTTAATGGTTAAGGCATTTGTTGTACAACTTCTTGAAATGCTCCCAATACTCGAGAAGCGACTCCCCTCCCTCTTATTAAATGCCACAAATCTCCTTTCAGATATTTGTTGCTCTCGATGTTATAAAGAACTTCTTAAGGAACACTTGATGCATCTACTCCCATATGGTAATTAATCTAACTAGTAGATTGTAGAGCCATTTTATAGTTGCATCTATTAAGAAGAAAGGAAATACACTCAACTTCAACTGATCTATTATGATACCGGCAAGATTTATCCCCAAACATGCAATGTGAAAATTCTTGAGGAACTTGTTTAGATCAGTGATGTAGCCAAAACCAATGAACTGCTATCTTAAAAACTAATCAAAATGGGTAAAGCATGAATTAAACTAGGTCTAATCTCAAACCAAGTTTCATTTTCAGGATAATTGATGCAAAGTAAATTATGATTCAATGTAGGAGCCACAAGCTCCTTTAAAATACGTTAGTAATGCTCCATAAATTTTCTGCACTTCTTCTTGAGGATCCTCTAAAATTTCTGTAGCTTCCTCTTCAAGTGATGATGAATGACTGTTCTCAAGTACGTAAGTATACTAAATACACAAAAAAAGCGGAAGTTTGGTATAACCAAAAATAAGAGAAAATGAAAAAGGATTAAATGGAGAAAGAAGTGAGTCTCTACTCTTTGTATCAAATTTCCAAAATCTTGAATGTTTCAGAGGGTTAAGGGATATGAAAAATAGGAAATAAGATGAAAAAGGTCAATAAATGAAGAATAAAACAATACATAAAATAATAATTGATGAGTCTATCGTAGACTACCAAATAATAAGTTCATAATCACCTAACTATATAGTTGGGTGGGCTAGGATCGAACTATAGAGAGGTAGGGTAAGTTAAAGCTATTTCTATTATTGCGCAAAAGAAAAAAAAGAAATAAGAACCGTATAATTTTGGGAAAGTAAGACAAATAGAAAATATAACTAAGGAAGTATTGAAAATAAAAGAGAGAATAAAATAAGAATAAAAATAAATAGATAGCAATAAGAGAAAGCTGGCAGAAGATATTTTTGGGATTCAGAAATTATAATTGATCATAAAAAAGATAAAGATTGTGTTTTGCCTATGATGCTAGCCCATAGAAATAAATAAGTTTTTGCATTCTATGTTCCTCCAATTTTAGATAAATCTAATACAAAAAAAAAAAAAATCCATAACTATGTGGTAACCTAGAATAAGCTCTATAAATTTATTGGCATAATGGTGTTGAGCACTAGGTAACTACTAATCTAAGCCACAATCGCACAAGCTCAAATTATATAACTTAAAAAATTGAAATTATAGGCTAAGTTAATTAAGTTTCACATGAAAAATCCATTAACATATTACTACTTATGGTATTTGTTATTGAGAATTATGGATCAAAAGCCTTTACTAGCAATTAAACTTAAAATTGCTAATAGGATGGCCAAACTAATGGAAAAATATCTAATTTATAGCATTTATCATTAATTCTAACTCAATCTCAACATAAAGCATAATTCCCATTCAAATAAATTCAATTCTCATAATTATAAGCCCATCACCCCTTCAATATCTTCTTAACCAAAGGAAAATTAGCCTATAATATTAAAATTATTAATGCAAAATAAATGACAAGAAAACATACTGAAATAATAAATATGAAGGGTAGAATTGAAAACAAAGTAATCTATTAAACTAAAATTAAAGGTTCATACATTATCCAACAAAACCCAAAAGCAAAAGCATAGAAAAACTGAAAAAAAAGTTAAGTAGTAGCTAATGAACAGTAAAAGAAAAGTCTATTAAACTAAAATTAAAGGTTCATACATTATCCAAAAAAATCTAAAAGCAAAAACATAACAAATCTGAAATAAAAGTTAAGTAGTAGCTAATGAAAAGTAAAAGAAAAATGAAACCAAAGTTTAAGCTATCTAGAATATAAACACAATGATTAACATCAACTGAAGCTTGAATGGAAAGCTTAAAGCATTAAAACAAAGGAAAAATGGTGGTTGTACAAATAGGGTATGGAACCTAATGAATTAAGCTCCCTTTCATTCTTAAATATGCCTAAATTAAGGTTGGAAGTGATTGGATATGTATAAGTTAAGTTTATCATTTTTTTTCAATTTTTGGACACTAAAAAGTTGTTAGCAGTGACCTAAATGGCCCTGTTTGAACCACTACTTAAGATTATGGAATTTAGGGTTCAACAACGGTTAATTAGATTTAAACGACAGTATCGATACTCTATACCAACCACCATTTAAGTCTCTATCAGCAGCTTCTTTTTCAAAATTTGCTCCAATTTTTTCCTAGACTTGATCTTTTTAGTTTAGAATTTGTGCTAACATATCCAATTTATCATCCAACATAAAATAAACACCAATTAAACATTTTTACATCAAAAAATAGGGATGAAACTATATGAAATCACATGTCAAAACACAATGCAATACATCCCTTTAAGATATAGACCTCAACAACTTTTTGGGATTATTGTTTGGGACTTATTTTTGTAATATTAGAGATAAAATAGTGTTGAATAATTCAAATGTGTTTTTTTCATTTTCTTTGTTTTGTTATATATTTTTTAGTTGATTATTTCATTATTTATTTTTTATTGTTATTTATTTCTATTTTTAGTTGGGATTTATCTTTCATATACGAACACTTGGCCAAAATCTCAAGAACTTATCATTAGACACTGAAATTAAGAAACTACTCATAGTTTAATAATTGAAGCAACATGAGCTCAAGGTAAGAAAGTAGAAGAAGAGGATATTGCAAAACAATAGTTGGAATTCAAACCACACTTTATAGATATGGCGCAATGATAAAAGGTTGTTGTACATAAGCAAAAGGAGGGAAGGGAGCCAGGATGATGAATCTCACCATGGGAAATAATAATATGCCTATTGCTACTATCATGAGGCTAAGGGTCACAATAATTAATTTTGAGATTCCCCATGGTATTATTTTAATGGTGAAGGCATTTCAGTTTGTAAGACTACCTGCAGAAGATGCCAACATCCATTTGGAGCCATTCCTAAAAATTTGTGGTTTATTTATGCAAAATAGAGTGTAGGTGGATGCAATAAAACTGAGATTATTTCATTTTTCTTTGAGGGATAAAACCAAGCATGGTTAATAACTTTATAACTAGGGTAAATAACCACATGAAAGGAACTAATAAAGCTATTATTAGTGAAATTATTTCCACCTATAAATTTTGTAAAGACGAAGATGGAGATCACATCTTTTACCTAATATTAGAATGAGAACTTATTTAAAGCATGGGAAAGGTTCCGCGATATAATTGCAAGGTGTCTAAGTCATGATTTCTCTACATGGCAGTACTGCATATATTTTATATCAAAGTCATATCATTGATGATGAGTACTATAGTAGTAGTCATAGGAGGAAATCTAATGAGGAAGATACTAGGCCAAGCCTATAGATTGATTAAGGAGATGGTCACACTTAGTTTTTGATATCATTTAGAGTTGATAACTCAATAGCACTGGCAGCTTAGATGGATGTACTAACTAAGAAGCTAGATAGCTTAATGTAATGTATAAAGGTTCGAGTTCAATTATATAAAGCCAAGTTATAATTAAACATTGTGATGGAGATTCACATACATCTATAGATTGCCAAGTAAGGAACCTATTTGAATAGTAGTAAAAGCAAGCATATTATGTGGGAAATTATTCAAGGTAAGAGAATCCCTATTCAAATATTTACAATCTAGGATGGAGAAATCACCCCAAATTTTCTTGGAGCAATAATTAGATGGACATCTTTAATCTTTTAACATTTAACAAGCATCACCTCCAAGATTTAAAACCATTTCATCCATATATTTAGAGAAATCTAATTTGGAAGAACTATTGACCATGTATATCTCCACATTTAGGCTATCATGTAAAGTCAAGAATCAAGGATGCAAAGTTAGGAGCTAAAAAATTAAAAATCAATAAGTCTTAGTAATTTTGAGAATCAGATGTGCTAACTCACAAGCCTTATAATGGATAGCATACTGGGCTCATTTCCTAGTACAATTAAGGCAAACTTATAGAAGCAAGTAAAAACAACCTCTATAAG
This sequence comes from Pinacopodium congolense, assembly GCA_028565735.1. Lineage (NCBI taxonomy): Eukaryota > Viridiplantae > Streptophyta > Magnoliopsida > Malpighiales > Erythroxylaceae > Pinacopodium > Pinacopodium congolense. Next base: position 18,937,141 of record JAOXYD010000002.1, on the reverse strand, counting down.
GAGTAGTAATGAGTTATAAGGAGTTGAGGAGAATAAACAAGAAGTGGTTTAAGATATTGAAGAAGTAGCAATTCAAGAGGATAACAAGGAGGCAATAAAGGAACTACCTATAATGGAGGATTTTCTTGGGTTTTTTTTTGTTAATTTGATCATTAACATAGTATGACCCAAAATACCATATCCCCAAAGACATAAAAGGTAATTAATTTAATAAGATGCTTAGTAGGTTCATAGAGGTCTTCAAGAAATTGCATATTAATATTTCTTTTCTTAAAACACTACCATAAATGCCTTCTTACATTAAATTTCTTAAGGATTTGTTATTTATTAAGAAAAATTGGAAAATTATGAAACTATTAAGTTAAATGATGAGTGTTCAACATTCTGTTGAAGAAGTTGCCATTAATACTAAAAGATCTAGGGAGCTTCACTATTCCTTACATTATTAGTGACGTACATATAGATAGGGCTTTGATGTATTTGGGTGCTAATATTAACTTAATGTCTTCGTCTATTTTTAGGAAATTGGGATTAGCAAATCCAAAGCCAATGATAGTTTCACTATAACTAGTAGATCGTTCAATTACATATCCTTAAGGAGTTATCAAAGATATGCTTGCTAAGTAGATAATTTTATAGTTTTTGTGGATTTCCTAGTGTTAAATATAGAATAGGATCAAGACATCCCTATCGCCCTTGGAAGATTGTTCATACCAATAGTGATATGTAATAAGGGAAGCTCATCTTGAGACTTCATCTCAAGATCAATAATTGGTTTTTGATGTCTTTGATGCCATGAAACATCCCTTTACTCTTGGATCTTATAACTTTATTGATCTACACTCTCATAAAACTAATTCATCTTTTGAGTTTTGCATAGAGATTGTGGAAGAATAAATGATAACTTTATTAGATAATTTAGGTGATGAGATCTAAGAGGCCCTTGAATTACATGGAACTAGTGTGGAACACGAATAATGGGAGTAACATCAGGCTTATGAACCTATCCGAAGATCATCTAAGCTATTGTCGAATCACTCAATTGAAGAGCTTCATGTGCTTGAACTAAAAACCTTACCTAATCATTTAAAGTATGCATTTTTAAAACCACATAAGCACTTATTAATAATTATTTCTTCTTTTATGACAAAGACTATAGAGGAAAAAATACTAAAGGTGCTTAAGGACCACAAAAGATCCCTAAGGTGGATAATCACTAATATCTGGGTTATTAGTCCTTCCTTCTATAGACATAATATATTAATGGAGGAAGGGTGCAAATTGTTAGAGTAGCCCTTAAGACGACTCAATCCACATATGAAGGAAGTAGCTAAGGATATGGTAGTTATGCTTCTCGACACAGGTATTATCTATCTCATCTCTAATTCAAATTTGGTAAGTCTTATGGAATGAGTGCTTAAGAAATGAAGCACCAAGATCATGTAAAATAAGAAACATGAGTTAATAGTCACTAGTAAAGTTACAGGATAAAGAATGTGCATAGATTATAGGACATTAAATGATGCTACTTGAAAACATCACTTTCTTTTACAATTTACTAATAAAATGATTGAGAAACTAGCTGAACACAGTTTTAATATGCCCTAGATGCACTTTTATGTTACTTTAAAATTTTGGTAGCTTTAATAAATTTAGAAAAAAACTACTTTTGCATGTTTATATGGAACATTTTCATATAGGTATATGACTTTTTATTTGTGTGATTGATGGGGATATTTTTATGGCATTTCCATGTATGTTTTAATATGATTTCATCCTTGTTTTAATCTTTAAATGTTGAATTTGTGTTTTTATTAAGCTTACATGCAGATTTGACCTTAGGATATAAATAAAAATTGAAAATCTAAAATTTGGACAAGGATTGGAGCAAAAAGAGTAACGAGCAACCTGTCTAAGAGCTAAAAAGATGTCTACCCAAGAACATAATGACGTTGTTGAGCTCAATAACAACCATTGTTTTACTCTATTTCTAGGACATTAATGGTGGTTGAATCCATGGACTGTTGATAGTTAATAAACCCTTTTTGAAGGAAGAAAACATGTTATCTTTGGTCAAAACAAAGGGAAAACATGATATTTTACTTCCAAACCTAAGTGAGGCATAAAAATAGAAGATTGGAGCAGATATTCATCATTTTTTCTCCTTATTTGTGGTGACCTTGTTTCCTTTGATTTTTCTTTAGTTTTTAATGTTTTTTCAATTAGTTGTTTACATTGTGTTTCTTTATTGTGTTTACTTATAGTTTACTCAGTTTCTTTAGGTTGTAGCTGCTGTTTTCTTATTTTCATTTATATTTCAATGTATTTAGTTTAGGTTTTGTTAAATACATTGAATCAATTGTTTTTGTTAATATAGTGTTATTTTCCTTAAATTCCAACCTTGTTATTGTTTTGTACTTTATGATTTCTTCATTTATCTTTTTGTTTTGTTTAGTTTCAAATTATATTGTTCGTTATTTTCATTAGGTCAAATTATTTTTATTTAGGTTTGAATATATTAGATTTGTTAGAATTTATTAAGATTTCAATGGGTGATTGGATTGTAATTTAAAATTAATTCCATGAATTAGGAGTTAATTCATAGGATTGGCCACCCTAAGTGTAATGTCTAGTTCAATTGCTAGGTTTTAACTTTTGATTTATGAGTTTCATTCGTGAAATCCATAAGTGACAATAGGTTAATTGATTTTATATGTAAAATAATCTATTAGCCTAGGATTCCAATTCTATGAGTTACATCATTCGAGCTTGTGTGATTATGGTTTAGGTTAGTTGTTTCCTTGTGTGTTAACGTTGTTGCACCATTAAATCTAGAGAGCTTGTTCTAAGTTGTCACGTGGTTAGCGATAAGTTTTATATCATATATGAGTTATTTAAAATTTGAGGAAATTAGGAACAAGATTAAAATTTTGTGAACTTGAGTTATTTTGAGTTTAATTATGATGGTTTGAATGTTTTAGCATAAAAGGATCTTAACTTTTAGTTGATTGTTAAGTAGTTTAGTTAGTGAATATTGATTGATTCTTGAATTATTTGTAACCCTTAAGTTTTTCATTTTTCTTTTTCTTTTGAGTGTTTTGTATGGGTTTAATGACCATTTTGTATAAAAGTTCTTAAGTACATTTTTTATGTTTTGTCATGTGATTTTGGAATGGGATGTTTAAAATAACATGTTGAAAAAGAAAAGAAAAATGTGTTAGGTTTGTACGGCACCTAAGGAGGGTGAATTAGATTCTCTAAACAGATGAAAGGAATGTAGAAGCTTGTAACTATCAAAGCAGAACAATTGGCACAATATAATAAGTGCTTAAAGATAAATAGTAAGTGAAGAAAAGATACACCGATTTATTTAAGTTAGAAGTTGTCCACTTGTCCCTACATCTAGCCCCCAATATCACTGATGAGATTTTATTCTCATTGCAACGAATGAAGAATATAATGTTCGCAATACAATACTTTTGCTAAGGCTTAAGGAAAACTTTTCACCTAATTCTTTTTCCTAGGCTCAACAATAACCTTTCAATCCTTACACAGATAATTCAACGACAAATACTTCACTTAATTTCACTAGGTGTATAAGGAGGCTAGAAGAATGAATGCAAAATGAACAACTTAAAAATGCCTCACATAAAAATACGCCTAATAAGACTAACAATTCACAACTCTCGTATAGCATGATAAAACACTAAAGAACACTTGTAGAATAATTATAAAACTCTTATAAAAAGCTTGTATCTCACTGCCATATAAACATGAATAAAGGCCACTATTTATACCAAATAATCAACCATCTATCCATTGTACAATGATCTTTATATTCGTAGTCCAAACGGTAAAACAACGTTATAATGGATTAATTCTTTTACCATTGTGTAATTTGCCCAACATGAAATTTTCTCTATATTTTCTCAACATTCTATCGACCGATAGCCAAGGTTCAGTCTACCAACTGAAGTCCTTCTATTGACTGATGCTTAAGTACGTCGACCTATATCAAAACCAAGTAAACAATTTGAATACACCTTTACACCATCCATATCAAAACACAAGTTACCTTTTAATTTATTTTATATAACACTAATCGTATTAATTAACTTATGCATTCCTAACAATTTAAAATAATGATCAAGAAGGTCAAATTAAGCATATGTATGAATGGGCATGCAAAAATCATCTTAAAACACGAAAATAAAATCAATCAAAGTTTAGACTAAACAAAACACAAGTAAACTTATTCTAAAGTAATTTTCTTCTCCAAACTTTAAATCTTCATAAACTTTGATTTTCAACTACAAGGCTCTTTGAGTGAACAACCTTGAACTTTGCCCAATCTGTCTTTTATCAAACTTAAAAGCACAAACATTAGTAATAGAGTTTGTTTGTCGTTACCAAAATAAGATAGAACCTCCCTTAGTTCAACAAAATGTGTTAAAATGTGTTTGTATTATGAATAGGTTAGTAAAATTCACATCATTGTCTTCAAATAAATGAAAAAGTTAAAGTTATGAGTGATACTAGTAGCCATTTGAGGGTGTGATCTAACCAAGTAATAGGGGGTGTTTATAAAAAAATGTTTATCTTCGCGATAAAAAATCAGGAGAAATCTCAAAAAAGCTAAAAAGGAGTATCCTAGTTGAGTCATTGGGCCATCCATGGCAAGGTATTTATCTTCATGTAAAAGGGCTAGGTGACCTCCGCTTTATTGCTATAAATTTAACTTATATTGTTTTTTTTTTGTCTTATGAACATCCATAACTATATTCGTATGATAGACTAAATGAAATGGCTTGTACATTTCGTATTATGCATATAGGGTTTCTTTTTACTAACTTTATGTGATTTGCATTTGTTTATTCACAAATTTTCATGATGGAATGGAGATTTCTGAAATAGATTAAAGGAATTAATTAATGTTTTTATACTTAATTAGCTTGAGATTTTGGATCAAGATTTCTTTACGTAAGGTGTTTAAACCATTGCTTGAAGACAAGTAATAGTTCAAATGTGTGGATATTTGATAAGGATTTTTCCATGTGTTTCAATGTAATTTTATCTATATTATGATATTTACATGTTTAATTTGTGTTCCTTTTGAGTTTAGCTACAAATTTGATCTTATGACACAAATAAAAAGTGAAATGATTAAGTTTAAAGAGGAATTGAAGAAAAAAGGAGCAAGGAGAAGCCTTTTCAAGAGCTAAACAACGGTTTGGCTAGGAGCAGAATGGCACTGTTTAGCTTAAGAGCAACCACTACTTTATTCTGTTTCTAGGGCATCAACAGTGGTTGAATCTAGGGGCTATTTAAGGTTAATGAACCACCGATGAAGGATGAAAACACGTTGTCTTTAGTCAAAACAAAGGAAAAACTTGATATTTCACTTTTAAACCTCTCCAAAACCTTATAGAGGCATAAAAAAAAGACTGGAGCAAATGTTCATCAATTTTGCTCCCCACTTAGGGTAGCCTTGTTTTCTTTGGTTTTTAGGGGTTTCCTACATTCTTTCCATTTCATTTTTGAATTAAGTTTCTTTATTTTGTTTAGTTGCAAATTATTCAATTTCTTTAGGTTTTAGCCACTGTTTTCTTTTTTTCTTGTTTATCTTTCCATTTATTTTGTTAGGTTTTGTTTAATACTTGTTGAATCCTTTGTTTATGAAAATATAGTGCTATTTTACTAAAATTCCAACTTGGTTCTTGTTCTATTCTCTATGATTTCTACAATATCTTTCTGATTAGTTTAATTTTAGAATATCTTTTTGTTATTTTCATTATGTTAGCTTAGCTTTACTTGGGTTTGAGGATATTTGATGGGTTAATGCATTATAATTGTGAGAATTGGTTGGAATTTCAATGCATATTGTGATATATGCTAGGATTGAATTGGAATTCCGAATTAATGCAATGAATTGGGAGTTAATTCACAGGATTGGACATTCTAAGTGTAATTTATAATTCAATTGCTAGGTTTTACCTTTTTATATGTAATTGTCATTAGGGAAATCCATAACAGGCTATAAATTAGTTGGTTTTGTAGGTAAAATAAATCTATTAGACTAGGATTCCAATTCTCTAAGTTACATAGTCCGAGCTTGGGTGATTATGGCTTAGGTTTGTTGTTCCCTAGTGTGTTATTGCTATCTGATAGGGGTCAAATTGATATGATTTTCATGGTTAATTTGTTGAATTATGACCCCAATCTCTTAGACAATCTATTGGCAATTTAA
>JAOXYD010000002.1:18915310-18930794 GCA_028565735.1 Pinacopodium congolense | reverse complement strand
ACAACACAACAAACAAATCTCTAAAGTAACTGACACTGATATATCCCAAATAATACAATTCACTTCCCCAGCAACGACGCCAAAAACTTGATTTTGGTTGGTCATATATAAATTATCCCAAATTAATCTATCTTTCATACACAATTTAATAATTTAATTTGAGACCAACATTCGATAAGCGTACCAGTTGACTTAACTAATAAAGTGTAGTATATTTAAGACTCCAAGTATCGATCCCACGAGGGAGTTTATAGGATGTAAGTACTAGGTCAATCAAATTACAATTATCTAGAGAACAATCAGCTTTATGATTTAAGAAAATAAATAACAAAAATCTAATCTAAAATTCTTAGAAAGATTCCAATCAATTGTAAAAGAGCTACAGATTGATTTTCCTAATTTATTCAGTTAAGCTTTGGTGATAGATGACTTAATTGATGAATCAGTGATGCTTAACCTAAGGTCTTCTCTAATTCAAGGCAGTACTATGGTTAAGACACTAACATATCTCTATTGGTCCTATCCTGAAGTTTGGTTATGCCTCAAACTTAGGTAATAGGCTTAAAGCTTGGGAAGTCTAGTCCTAAATTATCCTAATATAAGACTAGCACCCACATGATCAACCAATCTTTGGTTAGTTCATTAATTTAAACCATGTTATTTATTGACTCTCTAATAATATAGGTAGAGATTGTCGAATCCTAGATTATCTAAAGGCAATATCCTAAATGATCAATTAAAGACAAGCATTAAGCATTCAAATAAACAAAGATTAATTCACTAATCATAAATTAATAAAATTAATCATCTATAAACACATTCATCATGGTAACTTAACTGAAATTAAACATTAAGAACAAAAATTAATCAAAGCCTAGGATAAATATAACTTAGGCGCAATACTTTGATTAATTTAAAATAACAACAATAATACACGAAATTAAGAGTTTAGAATTAACAAATCACATCCTCAGATGGTATTCTAACTCAAAACTACGTGACTACTATTTCTGGAACTCCAAAAAACCTAAAGAACTCAAATTACAAAAGAAAGAAATGAAAAACAACCTAAGACTACTTTGATCTGAAACTAATGTGTTTTGATACTAAAACTGATGCCTAAAACGTTTGGGAGAGGCCCCTTTATATAAGGATTAAGTAGTTGCAAGTGAAGGAAGAAGCCAAGTCATAAATGTTAAAGATTTAGGTCAAAAATGGCTACTGTACGTGTATTAATGGCACCCTACCGTCCAATAACGACACCCTGGCAGGGGGCTTTTTTGTTGACTTTTTAGTTGAGTTTTTACACAACTTTCATATTTTGAATCCAATCTTTATATTTAAGCTCCCTCATGCAAAATAAACATAATAACACATAAATGGAAAATTTAAGCACTAAAATAGGGTTAAATTAACATTAAATAACATCAAAAAATACTACAAATTTAACCTTTAACACCTATCTGTCAACTCTAAACCTTATTATTACGAAACTTCCCACGACATTTGATGTAAAGCAGAGAGGTCTAAAACAAATATTCTTAAACCATCGACTTTCAAAGGTAAATTAGTTTTATATTATTGAAAATTGTAGTTGAATAATTAGTGTTTTTAGTAGAAGAGCCACATTTCCACTTAGAAATGCTACCTTCTTCTACGAAAAAACTTTGTTATTTGTCATTTGTGTACTTTCAGCTCCTTGTTAATGTCTCTTGGTGTTTAACATTATTTAGATTTCTTATTCTCTAGATGCTTATATGTTTAGAAGTTGCATCATCTGTATGTCATCCCCTGCCTTTTTATGTTTTTCCTTCACATGTTGCAATCAATTTTAATGGTTTTTATCCATGTCGCAACCTTAGGCATGATACTTGGTAGTTATTTACAACTATCATATAATGTGAATCCACTAAAGAATGACGTTTACCTATCTTATTGTTTTCATTAACACATTTATAGTACTACACTATAATACAAGGGGGCATTTAAATTTTTTTTTAGCATAAGGACTAAGTCTGTGCAAGTACATGAACGCATACATCTTTACAAGTGGATGTACAAATAAAACCACTACATATGTAACCATCCATATGCAATTGGATAATTTGATGTAGAAATAAAAAAATTTTACTCATGTAGTGATAATTAGAGATGTAAATGTCAGTAGTGAACCGATGTTACTTGATAATTGTTGTTAGTAATTGTTGTGGATAAAGGATGCACTGGTGAAATTTCACATCAATGGCTCAATTGCATGCAATTATAATGGTAGGTTGTTCCCATTGTAAATGTATCAAACATGAAGTTTTAGAATTTATAGGATGACATAAAAAAATTAAAAAGACAACAGTCCACATCATCATACTTTATTGAGGCAGGCATTGGACATTGAAACTGTAATTATTGAGGAAAATGTGCCTTGCTTACATCCTCTTGCATTTGTTACTAATGATATCATCCTAACATGATCTAAACCTCTTATTAGCAGGTAGCAGGTATGCGTGATCACCTAGATAGCATTATATAGGGGGCTCAAAGCTTTCCTTAGAGAGTCAACATTAAAGCTAGCTTTCCTTGGAGAGTCGGCATGAAATGAGGAGTAGTTTGAAGACCTTGGAAGATCAATTGAGCCACTTAGCAGACGTGGTTCAGAGCATAAAATCCAAAGTATCTATAACCGTTCTTAGCCAAAAGAAGAGCGATGCTGAGGGGGTGTGAACTATTCCATCTGAGAGTATAGGACAAAGGGAGCATCCACAAGTAATAAAGGAATAGCAAGATTGGTTAGGAGAGAAAGAGCAAGAGCAATAAGGCAAAGATAAGGATTTAGATCAGGAAAAGAAAAAGGTTACGCAATCTCTTATGGTAAGTGATACCCCTTTTGTTATTATTGACCAAGTTTTATTTCCTTTTTCTAGGCTTTTACAAATGAAAGAAGAAGAAGAAGGGAAGAAAGAATAAGAGCTTGATGGTGCTAACTTGATGAATGAGCTGTGGCTAATCAAGCTGAAGCCTAAAAGTGATGAGCAAGATGTAGGGTCTCCACCACCATTTTCTAATCCACTACGAAGACCATCCTAGGAGAAGGGTGATGTCCAAAAAGGAGAGTGGACATTGGATCTTGACAAAAACGTAGTTCGGTTCCACTTCCTTTAATCTTTGAAATTTCATGCTGACTTTGAGCTTATTCTGGGGGAAGTTGCTCCAGGCTCATCTATGAGTTTGAGCATATTTCTTGTTGGGATCAAGAATCCATTTGTCAATGGATGATGTAAATATTAGGGATCAAACTTACTACCTTAATTAAGCACTTGTTAGGAGGCAATCTAATCATTCAATCTATGCATTGTGCTGCTAGATTAGAGCTTCAAGAGCATTCAAATGGTTTCAAGAGTGGAGTTTCAATATATTTGGACCAAATTTTGGTTGTAATTCTTCCTCTTTTTATCCTATTTATATGAATTATTGGTTTTATCAATAGATATGTGTTTTATGTTATATTCTTAATTATATTGTTGAAGATGTGTGCTTAATTTGCTTAGTTAGGGTAAGGATTACATGTGATTTATTTGTTTGGAAGATTTTTACCTAATTAAAGAGTTTAATTTTATCTTGCTTAAGTGGCCATCTTAGTTAGATCTTTAGATGATTAAAAGACCTATGACCATGGGCTTTTAATTATTGGAAGATTAAATAGGTAATATAATTGAATTTAGGAGTTGACTCAACCCTAAAGTCTTTAGTGAGGGTTTTATAATTAAATAATTTAATTCTAGGCGTCTAGCCATTAATAACTTTTAGTCCAATTTGCTTATTGGAAAAAAAAATAGATGAACTGAATTTAAAAGAGAAAAAGTGTTTCCATGATCATTGGTTATGTTTTGTTTTCCTGACGTATTCCTTAAATCTATCCAATGAATTGTCTCTTTTTTGCTTAACCTATTAAAATCCAAGTCCTAGCTAATTTATCTTTTGTAGACTCTTAATCCTTTAGCCTATGTTTAGATTGAGCTTTCTTAGTTTCTTATTTTCATTTAATCCTTTTTTATCTCTTTCCTTAATCAATCTATTTGAAGTTATTTACTTAATTAAACATAAAATGACCTAGTGTTACACATAGATTCCTAGGGAGACGATACTTGGTTTCTCACTATTTTATACTACTTATTGACAAGGTGTGCTTGCCTTTAGTTGGTTCAAGAATAAATTGGTTAAAATTATAGTTTATTTAGACTTCAATAACACTTGGATAATCTTCTAGGGCTTCTATTTTACGAAAAGGCCCCGCATTCGATAGTTCTTGCTTTATGACTAGTAAGAATTATATCTATTTTGAGGCTTACATTCTCAATGAAACCATTGTAGAGAGGTCAGTAGAGCCACACTTAAAAGTTGAGTTTAAAGTGTCAAAGTGTTTTCTGAGCCCTCCAATGGCTTTCAATTATGGAACTAGTTAGCCCATATTATCCATTGTCTGTTTAAGAGTTCTTTGCAAACATTGAGGAGAAGAACAACATGGAGATTCTTAACATCTATTCTATAATTTGAGGCACCCCCATCGTTATTACTCGTTCCTTTTATCTTAATTTTTATGGCTACCTAATATATACAATACATATATGTTTAACGTTGATAGGTTATGAGGTGATTTGGTTACTTCTGATTCCTCCTTTTCTATTTCTAAGACATAACTTCTTTTAGGATTGATTAACCCTCCTGATAGATGAGGACACCCCACTTACTAGTTGTGTATTAGATATAGGATTTCCATAGCACCCTTAATGTAACTCTGAGGGCTAGTGGACTTAATGAGACTAGGTTTGTAGGTACATACATTTTGTCCAAGATGCTTCATGGGTCAGGTACCGTAAAGGGTTTACCATTGGTTGGATTTATTCTCCAAAGTATACATAATGTGATTTGATTCACTTGCCAAAATGAGAACTTTTACTTCCTGTGCTTACTTATGAGGACCTTCAGGAAGCAAGTTTCCTTCCTTTTTTTTTATGCTGAGTAGTAGTCTAACCTACCGATTCCATCGTATGATCTACTCTTAATTTATGGTGCAATGCTCGAGTTAGAGGGGAGTGACATAACACCATCTTTCAACCACCATACGCAAGTAAGCACGTTGAAAATTTGGATGTACCTACACCTATACATGTACTAGGTCCCGAGGAAGGTATCAGGGAGGGTTCCTCAGAGGTCATTGTGGATAAGCCACCACTTGTCAATCCTACTCTTATTTATGTTTCTCCTTCTGAGCCACCCTGTAATGATTGGATGTCTATAATATTAAGGATTAAAATTCACATAGCTACTGGCTTTTCTGATCTTGGTTCTCAAATAGATCGAATGGATTAGTGGATTGATCGTATTGATCCGTGTATAGATTGAATAGAGGAGCATCTCAAATATCAAGATTCAAGTTTAAGTTTCTAGTTGTTGATCGATCACTTATGCTGTTTATGGACATGTGCTTTTATTATTTGTTTTTACTATTTCCTTTCAGTTGCATTTGATTTCCTTGATTGTATTTTGACAGCTTATCATGTATTTTGGGTTCTTCATATGTAATTTGACTCCAATATGTACTTTGATGAGATATTTATATTTGTTAAGTATGGCTTTGGTTGTTATTGTCTCATATGCTTTCATTCTCTATTTATCATTTCTAATTTGCTACAATCAATGATCAAATTTCAATGTACACTTCAATGGAGAGTTGAGCAATATTTTATTTATCCAAGTGTTTTTTATTCCCATATCTTCCATTACTGTGTTCTTTAATATTATTTTATGAATATTGGGAACGATGTTCAATTTAAGTGTGGGAAGGATATAGATTGTTTCACTTTTATATTTATTTGGACACAAGTTTATCATTTTATTGTCTTTTTCAAGAAAATTTATAATTTGTGAAACTTTTTTTCGATTTTGAAGTATAATATTGAAATTATTCCTTTTGATTTTAGTTATTTTGATGATTTGAGATGTTATCTTCTTAATTAATCATATTTAATAACTAATGAACTTGGATTGCTCAATATTTTGGATTATTGATACTTGATAAGCATCATGATTTTTCATGTATAAAATATGTATATTTTTTAGGTGATTTGGAACTTATTTTAATCATGTTCAAGTTAACATAAAAATTTAAAAAGAAATCAAAAGAAACAATGTGTTGAAAGAGTAAAAAAGTGAGCAAGTTTTCATTCACTTCACTAGTTTTAAACCATTTGGTTGAAGTTAAAGAGTGGTGTTAGTAATCATTTGATGTGGGATAATTCAATTGAGTAACCGAGGATATTTATGACAAAGTATTCATATTCTCGTTAAAAAATTAAGTGGTTTCTCAACTAAGTCTTTAAAGCTCGCATTTTATGTTTGTGATTATTCTTAACGAATAGAAGATGTGATTTTGCTTAAAAGATGGTTCATTTTGCTTTGTGAATGTTCATTTTATATATGTAAATGGCTTTTTCAAATTAGGTTTAAGTTTGGAAGAAGATAAGGTTATTTTAAGTTGTTTGTTAATTTACATGCTTGATTAATCATATGTCATTTTAATGATTTGTTTGATGACTGAATGATTAAGGAAAATTTTGATAAATTAGTTATTTTTCCTATACTTATATGTTGTTTTGAAATTGATGATGGATTAATTTGCTTGAGAACAAGGAAATGTTTATGCCTGGGGGAATTGATAGTGGTTCATTTCATAGTGATTTTCATGATATTTTGAAGTAAATTCACCCTTGTTTTGTGATTAAATTATTTAATTTGTGTTTTAAATTGTTTAATTTGCAAATTGAAACCATAGTGAAATGAAAATAAAGAAAAATATAAATAATGGAATAAAATTAGGAGTAAAACGGCAGGCTTATGCCAACTTGCATTTAAATCTTTGAAACATGCATTTAAGTCTGGTTTGGGGGTTAAACATAAGTAGTTAAATGGTATCGTTTAACTCCCTCTTCAAGTGTCATTTAAGTAGTAATTGAAGCATTTCCTGTTGAATCTTTGTTCCTATTGGCTATAATACTTACTCCACTTGTTTCCAACTTGTAACAGACATATATATGAAGCCAGAGAACCTATTTTCGTATAAGGAGAATCTAGCCTAAAATTTTCTTCTTCTTTCTCTAGGATTGTTTTTTCTTTTCTATTTTCATTTTCTAGTTTTGTATTTGGTTTTTTTAGGTTGTTTTTACGGATTCTAAGAGTTTGTAAACGTGATTGAAGGCTATATAATACTTTGAAGTGTCATTTAGTTCAATCTAAACCCTTTAATCTCTTATATCATTCTCTTTTTTTACATATACCTAAGAAGATGATTTTACAGTTTGATTATTGTTGTTCTTTGATATATATATATATATACGTATATATATATGTGTGGTGTTTTAATCTAAATATGAATTAATGACAGGTTGTTAAATCGATTGACTGAGTTCTTAACATATGATGGATGATAATCTTTATTTATTTTGAATGCTTAAAGAGGATCAAAGAAATCTACTTTAATCATTGGAAAAATCAATAAACAACATGATTTTAATTAGTGAATGACCATAATTTGATTTATTATGAGGGTATTAATATAGAAATAAGATATTTTTAGGTTAAATCTTTTTAAATTTTCAGATTACACTCAATATTTATAGGTGCACAAAACCATATAATAAGAATATTAAAGATAAGGCATTGACTTGACCCTAAATTTGTCTTGAATTAGTAAAAACCCTATATTAAATATTCCAACCCCTTTAATAACTTAATTGAGTCATTTAAAGCCTAATCCTTAATTAATCATTCAATTTGTAATCTTTAAAGCAATTTGGAATCTTTTACATTGTCAGATGTTTTTAGGTTAATTTAGTAATTTGGCAATCTTGAGTTCTCCAGATAATTGTAATCTAACCTAGTACTCACAATATGTTTCTTATGGATTTGACATTTTGAAGTCTTAAAAATACTATTCTTTATTATTTTTTGATCGGTATACTTGTTGTAATTGTTAGTTTGGAAGTGCTTAAAGAAAGCTTGTGTTCAATTGCTTAATTTGATAATTAATTATGACAATTTAGACTAAACCAACCAACAACAATCATAGAAGCCATGTATACTCTTCGAGCCTCATTTCATAATTTATGTGACAAGCACCATTCCCCACAATTTTATTAAGCTATTTCATCCCTTATTAACACCAGATGTAGGGTATATTTCATTGTTTACTAGCCAACATTATGTGTCTGTATAGACGTAACTCGAGTTATGTATTTCTTTTCATCAACGATGCTATAAGTTTACTTTCTTATATGTACAACATTATGATTCTCAGAGGATAAAGGGAGATTACTCTACAACAGGGAAGCTGTTCCAATAGTAGGTCTGCATGACTATAAAATATCTATATTTCAATGGTTTGTGCCTAATTTTTATTCCATTATACTAAACATGTGTGTTGATGAAGGACGTAAAGACAATGTAGCAACTTAGCTAGGATTAACTTATACCAATCTTGTCTAGATGTTGGCAAACAATCGTAAATCCAAGTGTCTTAAGGGTTAATATTTCAAAAAAAAGATGAACTTTTAGGTAATGTAAGAATGTAGTTTTCCCATGGTTTAATCGTTGAAATGGATTTTATTTCATCATCTAAAAGCCAAGTGGAGGAAACAAGTCATAACCAAATACAAGGGAGATATATGATCAGGGGGAGATCATAACAAAAGCACGTGTTTTGGGGTTAATGACACATTGATGTTAACTATCTCCTCTAAATCTCGAGTTTTGTACATGTATTTTCCATTAGGTCAAATTGTCCAGTTATTAAAAGAGAAAAGGAAGAAGATTTTGGAACTATTAGTTTTTACACTAAGGGAGGTGGAACTAACATCATGATGTATAGATACATTCTCCCTCTAGAAAGAGTTTCATGAGACAAAGAAGAAGTTATCCAACGTAATGCAGGGGAAAGAAGTGTAGCAGAAAAAGGAAGACACTAGTGATATGAATACTAGAAACAAAGAACAAATAAATAGTAGAATAGTTAAATGAAAGCTGTTCAAAAATGTCAGTTGTGAAAAATCCAGCCACCTCCAATGTCATAGGAGAGGATTCACATCCTACCATCTACGTACAACCTCAATCTGCTATTAATCAATTCAAGAATGTAGTCTTCCTATATTTAACAGAGTAATAGTAACCCATGAAACATTTTTGGTTATCAACAACTACAGACATTTTCATTATAAGAGAATTATGGTACTATTATTTACACTACTGATGATTCCTAAAATATGTGCTAGTTATCTGGTCATGTACAATATCACAAGTATTTTGGTTGCAATTATGATTGCCATATGAATTTTATGTTATACTCTTTTGCTCTTTAAGATTAATGAATTTAATGCTTCTTCGTAAGTGCTGCCTTCATGTTTTTATAACTCACTTTACTTATTGTCAATCCAATCTTAGTCATTTTTTAATTTTGTTTCATGTAGAGCATATTTAGGGTTAACTGTTTTAGGATTTCATCCGACTTGCAATTTGTTTCCATAATGAACTCCTGCTATCATATCCATATTAGAGGCCACATAATTTCCACTG
Organism: Pinacopodium congolense; assembly: GCA_028565735.1. NCBI lineage: Eukaryota > Viridiplantae > Streptophyta > Magnoliopsida > Malpighiales > Erythroxylaceae > Pinacopodium > Pinacopodium congolense. Next base: position 18,921,176 of record JAOXYD010000002.1, on the reverse strand, counting down.
GCTAAAATTCATATTTCATCGTAAACATAATTATGGTGCTTTTCGTACATTTTTAGCACACAATTTGTACATACTAGTAATACCAAATGTATGAAATGTCCTTCTATCATATCATGTTTATGTACATCAATTATATATTGAGTGTTGGGCCACTAAAAAAAATCATACAACATCTTCATTCACAACGTTCCTACTACTCACCTAACTATACAACATTGTTACACATTCCATACTAGCTCTATGAGCATGGTACATACATTACTTTTAAAATTACAACGACATATCGGAAAGGCTATATCCAATTGCATAACATGAAAAACCTTTATAGAAGCCATACCATAAATATTTCATACCATCACTCTAGTTATACTTTAAAAAATAATATTAAGAAATGTACCTTGTTCTTTTACAAACATAATGCGCCTTTGTGCATATAATATCACATTTTCAAAGGCGTTAAATACAAATTATAGATAAAGTGTACAAGAAAAATATACAACGCCTAATGTTATTAGATACATATTTGAAATTTACATGGTATAGGTGTTCATTGACAAATTTTCATCAGCTCACCAAGTTCATACCATATGATCAATTTACGCCAACATGTTTTACAAACCATACAACCCATCTCCATAAACCATTACAGAACTTTATACAGGGTAATTCATCACTTCATAAAAACAAAACAAAATAATTTTAATAACAACCTCCTATGTTTCATACCACCTTATAGTAGTATTACCAGACGTAAATAATGCACTTATATCTTGTCATATTTCTGTACATCAATTATATACTGATTGTTAGGCCACTAAAAAAACGTATAATGCCTTCATACATAGTGTTTTTATTATTCATGTAAGTTATAAAACATCATTACACAATATGTACTAGTTCTATGAGTGGGGTACATATATAACTTTTAATACAAAATTACAACAACGTATCGCAAAAACTAGATCTAACTACATAATATGCCAATACTTCATACAAGCCATATAATAAGTAATTTTAGATTGTACCACCATTATGGCCACCTCATACCACCTCTTTAATTATAATTGTATAACATAATATCAAGTACAAGCACAATGTACAATGCCTAATGTTTTTTTATATATATTCAAAATTCACACGATACAAGTTTTAATTGATAAATTCATATCAACTTATAAGATTCGTATTGTATAATTAATTTATACTAGCATGTTTTACAAACTATACAACCCATCTCCTTAAACCATTTCAGATAAGTGTTCTATGCTTAATCATTTAGAATTTTAAATCATAGGTTTTTCTACTCAAAACACAAACTTCTTTACAAATTTATAACGAGTATCACTTTATTTGTTCGTTTTTAGTACACACAACCTTTAACCTTCCATTCTCAGCAATTTCCTCCATTACACGACCAATTGGAATACAATATGCATCATCATTGAAATCCTTTGCTTAAATGATTTTCCTTCAACTTACAGTCTTTATTCTCACCTATACTTGTTGAAACTTGTTTTCTTTCCTTCTGCGACATCTACTGGATATAGTAAAGTGTTTTGGTAGTGCACGATAAAGGCAATCACATATCAGGCTTGCACTATTATGCATTTAAATATACCAAAATGATAAGCCAATAATAGTTAAAAATACTTATTACAAAAGAATGGTATTGACTAACTACAATATTTAGGTTTAAATTTGGTACATAAAGTTAATTTTAAAGATCTAATTTTAATCTTCAAAATTTAACTCGATCAATTAAATTAGTTGAAAAAATTTATATTAAGTTTAATTCTAATGGTGTAATGATTGCCCAAAATCTAACCACTATAATTATAATGAGAATTTTGATATATTTAAAACAAAAATAAATTAAAATTTTTTTAGATGATAACTCAACAGGCCCGCGAGTTTGTCAGACGATGTTAGAGGCTTTTCTAGTGAATATGTTATGAGTAAATTTGTTTCTTATTTGTTTCATATAAATTACAAAGGCAGTTTAACTACCAATCAGCATTATTCCAAAAGTCCAATTGTCAATGAGCTGCTCAATCGCAGTGCACTCCGCGTCACATAAGAAAACAAACGTGTGAAGCAACCATTGGAGAATGCCATATCTGGCTTATCCACGAAAGAAAATGCTAGATAAGGTTCTTGCCTAGAGCCAATCTACATCACATAACAAAAATATAATAATAATTCCGCCTATTGCCACTGAACTTACAATAGCAGCCAGAAAAACAAAGCCTAAGGCAATCAAAGCAATTGAGAATGGCACATTCATTGGCTTCCATGGCTGCTCTCCTCGAAGGCAGCCTCCACCTCAGCGGCTCAACCCGTTTCACCAACAACGCCCGTGTTTCTTCCACTCGTCCTGGATTCGCCGTTAGAGCTCAGCAGGTCGCTAACGAGCCTGAAACCAGCCGCCGAGCCATGCTGGGTCTTATTGCCGCCGGATTGGGTTCAGGTCCATTCGTTCAGGCCGTGCTTGCAGACGGCATTCCCATCAAGGTCGGTCCTCCTCCACCTCCCTCCGGTGGTCTCCGTAAGTTCACAACCATCATTTTCCTTTCGGGAAAAACTAAATAAGACTGCACCGAATACTATATCGATTTTAATTTTGTTTATTGGTGGCAGCTGGGACACTGAACTCGGATCAACCAAGAGATCTTGAACTGCCATTGAAGGAGAGGTTCTTCCTGCAGCCGCTTTCACCGGCACAGGCAGCGGCGAGAGCAAAGGAGTCGGCGAAGGACATAGTTGGAGTGAAGGCGTTGATAGATAAGAAGGCATGGCCGTATGTCCAAAATGATCTTCGTCTCAAGGCCGAGTATCTTCGCTTTGACCTTAACACTGTCATTTCTGCTAAGCCCAAGGAACAGAAGAAACCTCTCAAGGAACTTACCGGAAAGCTATTCCAAACCATCAGCAATGTAATCTAACCCTGAAAGCATTAATACTAAGTTTTAGTAGTCATCGGCTAAAACCGTGTTTGTCCTTTATATGGAAAATTTAATCTATTGTGGTTTTGCTTTGCAGCTGGATCATGCAGCCAAAATCAAGAGCACTCCGCAAGCAGAGAAGTTCTACGCTGAAACTGTATCTACTCTTAACGATGTTCTTAGCAAGCTAGGCTAATTCAACTCCTTGTATTTTGATGTAAGCTTGGCTAAAATGCTTCACGAGACCTTTATTTTCAATGCTATTCAAGGAAATCCTTAGTTAAAAATCAGCCATAATTGCCAACTAATCAGATTTCTGTTTCTTCTTTATACTTTAAGAAATGTAGATCGAGGAAAACGATAGCTACCTATATGCCGATTATGTTGAAAAGTTGAGCAATGCACCCTTGAGCTCCTTCTCTCTGATGTTCATACTCTGCAAGCTCTTCATACCAGTTAACTATGAAGGCAATAACCTGAACAATGAATTCTTACTCAGATTGAGCTCGACAAAACTAGATAGATTCTCAAGTCAGACAGGTATTGAACCTGTGATATTATCAGACAAATCCAAGATTCGTATTCCATTAATACCTCCTAAACCCACAGGGATTGACCCGGACAAGGAAATTGAAGAGAGGTCAAATCTAGATAGATTACCAAGCATTGCGACGGGTGTGTGTATTGATCCACTAAGCAAAATTGAGTCAGGTTAACAAGTGGAAGAGGAATTGCATCGATCAACAGGCTCTAAGAAATCAGTAAAATTGATCAAAATATCTTTGAATTTTTATTAACTAAAATAAACGGGAGTAATACAGAAATTTAATTGATTTGTTACCCATCTTTCTTTGAACAAGCTCTTAAATCATATGATAGGTTTCAAAAAACAAGTTCAGTATCTAGTGAACAAGCAGGCGAAACTTTGGGCTGCGCTTTATGAAAGATAATCTTGATCGGGTATACTTTATCATTTTACACCTTTGTTGGTCCTCAGATCTCTTAACGGATAATAGAAAACTAAATATCCAAAAACTTATTTCAAGATGATCTAGAAGATCAAATACTATTTATAAGTGAGTTTATTGGATATTCTCATATCCAATAAATACTCGGCCATTCTAAGAAGAATTCTTTTTTTTTACTGGACTTCGACCCACTTAAATAATTATAATTGGACTTTTATTTATTAATTTTAGTCTAGATCAAGTCTATTTAACTTAACTTTAAAATATTCATAGTTAATGAACATTTAATTAAAGAAAAATTACTAATATTCTCTCATTTGGACAGACATTAATTATTACATAATGAAAATAAAGCATAGGAGGGCTAAGAAAAGAAAACATCAACAAAGATAATTGAAATTCATCATTTGGTCTGTAAGGCTTTTGATACTAGAAAGTATTAGACATATGTGTTATATTGATAAGCGTGTCAATTCACATAAGTTTTAAATACAAATAAACTGAAAAGTCACAAAGAAGCATTATCAAATGCGTAATAAGAAAAGTGCACATAACGTTAAGTAGTACGGTTAATATGAGTGTAAGTTGTTGCTCTATGAGGATTGTAATTACTAGAAATTTCTTATCTTTACTATCTAGCCTATTCAAAGATGATTAGTTGGTTGGTTGATTAAAGTAACTAAAAATAAATTCCAAAGACAACTCATAAAAATTAGCAAATAATTATGAAGTTAGGATATAGGTAGTTAATCACTTTAGGATGCACTTATATTCTTTCTTTAACCTTGATTTAACTTACTTTCTAGATTTTATTGGATCTACACTCTCTTTCGAGTTATGTAATCCTATTCAATTTGATCAGTTAAGAGAAAGTTTTCTCTCTCTCAACAAATTAATTGAATGCATTAATTTGATCTATGGACTTATTATTTTGACTAAAATCACACCTAATTCAAACATCTTATATAATCATATCTCTAAGTTCCTATGTAAGATGCATTATTTGTGGAGTGATCCAAAGCATGTGTTTGATGTCTCAATCTAAATATACACAATCAAATCACTAGAATTGAAGTTTACGTTTAGATAACATGTTAGCCCTATGGCATCCAAGAGGGGAAGTGAATTGGGTGTTTAAAACTTATTGCGAAATTAAAATACTTTAAATACCTAAGGCTAAGTTAAACAATATGAAATTCTTTAACTTAAATGGAATGCCAAGTTAAGTGTTAATATTAAGTAGATTCAATTAATAATTCAAACAAACAAACATGCACAAATATAAAGGAGATAAGGGAAGAGAGGAACACCAATATTTATAGAGGTTCACGTATCCCAAAGATAGACTACGTCCTCTCTCCAATTACTTGTTAGAAATTCACTAACAACAATCTTGGTTAAAGGCTAAGAGGAACCTTTACAAGAATCTTGATTCAAGGCGAAGAGGAACCTTTACACAATCTTGTTCAAGGTCAAGAGGAACCTTTACAATCTTTCGTTTCACAAAGAGGGTCAAGAGGAACCCAATCCAATCTTACTTCAATGGTTGAAGAGTAACCCGACAATAATCTTTTTAATGGCAAAGAGGAGCCTTACAATACAACCACAATATATGATTTTTTTCCACCAAAGACAGCCCCAAAACTAAGCTCCCTTGAGATTCAATCGAAGCTTATATAGCTTATAATACCCTTAATCAAAATCAATACAAGATAAGGGCTCAAATGCAACAAATGCAATATGGATGTTCAATGCACAATTAAGGCCTAACCAATCCAATTCACAATCAATTATCAACACAATTCAATTCTTGATTTCTATAGGTCAAGAGCAACCTAAACTAATCTATTTTAAAGGCAAAGAGCAGCCTATCAATCAACCAAATTCAATTCCCCCAATTATGGTCACAAAACACACCTTCTATGGTGTTTCTCTAATGCACAATCAATACAAAAT
>JAOXYD010000002.1:18904149-18915210 GCA_028565735.1 Pinacopodium congolense | reverse complement strand
TAATCGAAGCAAATACAAAGATACGAGGTATCATTTTATTAGAGAATGTATTACAAAGAATGAAATAGAGCTTAAGCATATTAAGACTAATGATTAAGCTGAGGATATTTTTACGAAATCACTTAAATTTGGAGTTTTTTAATATTTGAAAATAAGACTTGGAGTACAGAAGAAAATTCCAAATTATGGGAGGTGGAGTGTTGAAGATTAATTTAAATTTAATCTAGATACATGAATATTTCAGTTCTAGATACATAATTATTTACGTTCATTGTTAGGAGTTTAATTGTGTTCATTTATTAGGATATAATTAAATATGGTCTATGCATAGTTTTAAATTCATGTATGATTTTTTTATTTTGATTCATTAATTAGTTCATGTACTTAAATTTAAAAAGTTATCTTTTATATCTTTATCTGTATGGAGGTTTAAAGAGGAGAGAATTGCTTATAAAAAGAGATTATACTTCATTTAAAATAAATTAAGTGAAATATAATCTCTTTTAAAAAAAAAGTTCTGTCCTCTCTAAATCTTCATACTTCTTAGGGCTTGTTTACTTTGGTTTTTATTTTTGGTTTTGATTTTCTATTTTTTTAAATACAAAAATCGATAAAGAAAATACACTAATATAACACAGAAATCGATAAAGAAAATATAATTACCAATACAAAAATATAACAACCACAACAAAAAACCACAATTCATAACCCAACTTAACAATTAACACGTTGCAATGGATAAGTAGTATTCTATTGGCTAGAACTGATATTGCAAGCTTATCCGTTAATTTGAGAAATGTTTTTAATTTATGATCAACCCAGTGGCTATGGGATTAATACATCTTATTGCCTATTATGGTGGGTAGGATAGCTTTGTATGGAAGATAAGGTGGAATCAGACAGCAGTTGCATTGCTTGCCTGGCTGGAAGGTAGTTTGGATACTGCTGTAATATTTATTGTGCTGGTTTGTGAAGTTTTTAAATCTCTTTGTAGCTACTTGGCCTGTATATCAAAGCTTAAGATGATTGGTGGTCGAGTATAACAATGTTTTTTTTTTCTTTTAAAGCAGTTGCCAAAGCACAGGGATTAATTAAGGGTCACGAAGACTTCAATCTGCTGGCTTTATCAAGATTGAATTTCTACAGAAGCTATAAGGTTGTTAGGAGTCAACTTTAAGCCGGATATGTCTGATCTCATTTTCTCAATTCGTACTTACTAGGACTTGTAAACTTTGCTTGATTTGTATCCAAGTGGATGTGTCTTTTGTACCTTAATTCATTATTATTTTAATTTTCCAAAAAATATAGTTGTTTAATTCAAATTAATTGTAATCCTAAAACAAAAATATATTTTAATTAAATTATTAAAAAATCTAAACCTTATTATAAATAAGCACAGGATCTGTAGGAGTTTATTGTCTTGACTTTCTCTCTATTTGCAGAGAGAAATATTACTTTGTTTGTGTGAATAACGCTAAAAAATTAGACAATTGTGTGAGTATAGTAGTTTCTCATATGACTTATAGATGTTAACGAAAAAGAAATCAAAATTTTTGCTAAAATATGATTTATAATTCATCCTTTATTATATATACAAATTAATTATATCATAAAATTAAAGAGATCTTATTTTTAGTAAATTATTAAAAAAAACTTTTAAATTCTTTTATTGCGCATGTTATAGGATTTCAAAGGGCCAACGTGTAATAATGAACGGTAAAGGAAAGACCAAAGCCCTTAAGATCACAGACGGAGGTCATAGCAAACAATTCATTGTATAAACATCTGATTAGATCGGTCATTGATAGTATTGTTATTTACCATCCAATTCAGGCGGATGCAAACATTGCATGATTTTCAATCTGCTACAGGGGAGCAAGTCATTCGTTGATGCTCCTGCATGTACCTTAAATCGACAGCATCTAATTAAAGATTCTATCAGAATTGCTGAGCAAAATTTTAGTTACAATAAAAATGGAATGGTCATTGCCATGTCACTACTACTAATGAGAATGCAAGATACATCCATTGAGACATATAAACTAATCATTTCGCATAGCGCCAGAAAACATTTTCTATTTGATGACGCTCAACACACGTACTCAATTAGATGTGTCTCACCAAACTACGAATTATGGCAATCAACTCGTTTTCACTTCGGTATAAAGTCAGAATTCCACATTTTAGCCAGAAGTTAGCAATATAACAAATGCTTCTTAGGATTCCAATCAGAGTGCAAGAAAACAGATGTATCCTTCTAATCGGAGAGCTGCAAAAATAACAATGATAACCAAGCGAGGTGACCTGTTGAACCTACACTCTTAGCAATTTCCTCCTCTTGACGAACCTCAACCATCCTGCACATCAATTACTTAATGATGAGTGACATTAATTCCCAGATTTAGGCCAAAGCCCATTTCAAGTAGCGAAAGCTCTTCGCTTTCAAATTGATGGTTAATGGCAATTCTCACGAGAAAAGTGAAGGATGGCCTGCAAGTGATCCCTCTCTAGAGGAAGAGAAATGGCAGCTGGTTGGTATATATATAGATATGGAATATATTGAGCTGAATAATGGAGACATGTTCAACAGGAGACATGATTTAATGCATCTGCATCCTTCTGCATACTGCAGTTATCAGGCGACTTTGTTGACACCAACGGAGAAGAGGATAGCTCAAAGCTTGCTTTGCTTCCTACTCCGTAGCTTCCTATGCATATTGTGTCCCCCCTGCCATGCCAGGTGCCATCTTGGACATTATTCATCTCCAATGTTCTTGACTCCTATATGTTTATTGCATGACCGCAAGTTAGATCTAAGAATTTAGTTTTCTACGATAAGATTCAGATGTTCTGGAAGGAAAACAACCTGGCATAATGTACAGCAGGGGCAGACAAGATGGTAGATGCAATCATCCAAGAAACTGTCACTACCCTGAAAATAGTCGCAATTTCAGGAAATAGACAGCAGTTCTGCCATTCCAGAGAAAATGCAAACAAGGAACTTCAAATAACAGGGAGTTCCAGCACAACATATATAACATAAAAAAGTACTTTCTAAGCGAACAAACCACCATTCCTTAGAGGACCTGGGAAACAATCTGTCAAGATATGAATAAGAGTTCAACTAATCCTGTACATTACAAGTACAGATTTACAGTTCAAAGATGCCACATCTTATTAATCCTTTTGCACACTCGATCAAATTCAAGGGAAAGTATTTTTCCAAGTAAAACGTGCTTGCACAGCGCACATTTTGGACACAAGAAATTTGTGTAAATTCTTAGGGTCTTCCCTAAGATTACACATGGTAATTAAACAGAAAGAACAGTGATCCCTTTGTTCAATATGAACGACCAAAATCATTGGATAAATACATTTTAAGATAAAACCACACGCAACTTATTTGATTTCTAAAACAATCACATAAAATTGATATTCTCAAAAGAATTTTTATATTTTGTTAGATTAACACTCTTACTTTATTAATTATTTTATCAATTATTTTTATGAAATTAACATGTGCTTAAGTATTCTAATAAAACAAAGTGAATATACACACTTAATAAAATACATTTTTTAAATAAAATATTAAGCTACAAAGATTTTTTTAGGAGTCAAGCAAAATATTACGCGTATTAACTTTAAAAAAAATACGAGTATTCGTTCTATTCTATACCAACAATGGAACGCTAAGCATCTAACAAAGGATCGTCAAGGAATTAATCACAAAGATAGAGAAAGAGATGCTTACTCTAATGTTAAACTTCTTCCTCATAAGTGTGCGGAAGAGACCCAAATACAATCCTATTGAAATTGTAAAGCAAAGTGACAAATACAGAAAGCAGTGCTTCTTGGTAACAACGAAGGTAATGAAGCTGAGAAGGGCAGCAAGAGCAACGATGTAGTATGCAATTCCCTGCAAAATGGCACTAGAAATTCAGTTTCTCATAAGAAGATCATTTTTTAACTCAATATCATGTATTTTATGGCACAACATACCTGAAGAAGACAAGGACCAAAACCGGCTCGTCTCATGTTCTTCCCGAATCTGTAACACGGACACCTGCAACACAAATGTATATTCGGTCGCAAAGTTTGAAAGTTTTCTGTCGAAAAGTATTATGAGCAACAACAACACAAAGAAAGATTTAAAAAGAAAAGGAAAGGTATTAAAGACCAGAGGGAGAAGATGTTAACCCGGAATAAGATTCCAAATATTATTATATTAAAAAGAAATACAATCAAAGGATCAAAGCAGTTGAGGTAAGAGAAAAAAGCGAAAAGTAAAGCAGAGACACGGGGAGTACCAAAAGGCTTCAATAGCGATGCCGCGGCTATCGAAGCAATCGAGAAGCTCACCTTCCCACATTCTAAAAGCACCACCAACATTGCAATTGTAATCATCATCGTGATCATGTGTCTGAAGCTTGGTCCATTTACCTTGGGCCTCCAACGCCACCGTCGAACACAACAAGTCGAAATCTAACACCGCCATCAACTTATCTTCTTCTTCCTCCTCCTTCCTTCTACCTTCTATCATCACTCCTCTCTCCAAATCCGCCATCCCACCACCACCAGCACTAAACCTAACTACCAAGAATATCCGACCAAATCCAGCCTCATCATCTTCGTCTTCGTTATTTTTCTATTTTTTGTTATTTTGTTTCCCTATTATTTTGGGTTTATTACAAATTTATAGTTGGCGGGTAATCAATGCAGTGGTGGACCCACGGTGGATGGCTCTTTTAGGGCTTGTTTGATATTAATATAATTTTTTATTTTAATTTTTAATACAAAAATTGATAAAAATAATATATTAATATAACACAAAAATTAAGAATAAAACACAAAAATTAATATAAATATATTATAATAATAATTAAAAATTATAATTTATAATAATATCAAACGGCCCATTTTTTATGTTGTGTCGTCATTCGTTAAGGACGGTGCAGCTGTTGCCACGTCGGACGAATTATTTTGATATTTTGTTTTTTTCTTTTAATTTTATGTACAAGTGTATAGAATAGGCAACCGCCCACCTCACTTTCCAAATCAACAGTCTTTTCTGTACAGCCGAACAAACATTAGGTTATGCTAGCTTTTAACATACTGTTCGGAAATGCTTTACATATCGTTTTATGTTTTGCTGTGGTAATGGCATAGGTTAAATAGCATACCCAGATATAAGGTCCTGTTTGAAAAGTTTTTTTTATTTTAAATTTAATTTTTAGATTTTTTAAACATAAAAATTAATAAAAAATATCACAGGAACGAAAAAAAAAATACTTTAAAACAATACAAAAATTAAGACAGATAACACAAAAATTTATAAAAATACAAAAAATTTAATACAAAAATATAACTTTAACAACTAAAAATCACAACCAAAAACTCAATCAAATGATTTTTAAATTGTTTACACGAAAGTATGAACTAATCGTAAGAACATTTTGTGGATTTGAGAGTTTATGTGATGTTATTGCTAGTTTTAGTTTTTATTTTTATTTTTACATATTTTTGATTTTTTACTATTTTTATTTTGTATATTATATTAATATATTATTTTTTATAATTTTTAATTTTTTAATATTTTTATTAAAAATAAAAAATAAAAATAAAAAATAGAAATCGTATCAAACATCCTTGAATCTCTTAAAATCATTATGATATTGCCTGCACTTAATATTTTATCTTACAGAGATTACGCTTGTCTCAGCCAGTTGTCCACTTTAGTGGTGGATCTAGGCTTTCCTTATGTGTGGACAATGAAGTTTTTCATCGTTTTTCGTCTACATAAGCTTTTGATTACTACCAGTAATCCCCAGCTCGGAGTCCCGAAATTTCTTAACTAACCCAGATGCATAAAGCTAAACTGTCTCCCAAGTTGATAGAAGAAATATGTTACATTAAATAAATTAAGTCGTGTGCAATATATAAATCAGTGTTTTAAAAAGTTTTTCGGTTTAACCGGTTCAACTTGGTTAACTGTAAAATTCTCAGATGACTAATTTGATTTTGTATAAAACTCTCTTAATAAGAAAATTTCTCAATTTTTGTTTAATCTACAATTTAATCGATTATAAGTTAAATGGTCAAATCGATTAATTATTGATTGTATTAATTATACTGACTTTTGAATCAAAAAAGAAGAACAATTATTACGTGATCTTGATTATAACGAACTTGAAATAGTAATTTATAATTTTATAATTTATTTAAATGTGATAGAACATATTAACAAAAATATTTTAGAGACAAGTGTGGTTTACAACTCTTTATATAATATTAAAAGATTTTAAATTCTTGATGAAAATGAAATACAATTTTATTGAGAAATATAATTTTAATAATAATAATAATTTGAATATTTTATATTAAATTTTATTTTAGTTATAATTATTATTTATTGATTATATAAGAATATTTCTTAGAATTTTATTTTATATATTTAATTTTATAATATAATTTGACTTATTTTATAATTTATATATTTTATTATGCTATACCGGTTCAATACTGATTTTATAACAATTTAATACCGGTTGAATTTGTAAACCTTAAACCACTCAGTTCATCGATTCGATATTTGATCCAGTTTTGAAAATATTGATATATATATATATATATATATAGTTATACAGTTATATAAAAGGCTCGACTTGGACTAGATCAAGTTTCATTCACAGTCCAGTCTATTCAACAAAGGCCCTACAACAATTTTAAATGACCATCGACACATCGGTGACATATATAATAGAAGGATTAGCCCATGTTAAAGCGTTATTCATCAACCACAAACTTTATCATTCATAATTCGTCCTTTTCAATCATTTCAAATTTTGGTTTGCCATTGTCATCCTATCTTTCGACGCTATGCCCAAAAGACGTATGATTGTACCATTTGGCTTGCTCTGATCATTGTAAATAACATATAGTGCATTGCAATCGTTAAGAAAAGGTCAGTTAGTTAACGAAACAACAGGGGAAGGGATGGCTCCTAGGTCATAGTCATTTTGCAACTCAGAGGTTTTTTTTCCACTCATAGAAAAAATCAGGAAGAAAGTTAACAAGTAGTGTAATTTAGCCTTATCTTTTGCTTGTTGGTTTCAACTTATTAACATAGTTTTATATTTTATGCATAACTATTAGTTAGTTCATAGTAGGGGTTCATTTTATAGTATTTTTATATGTTTTTCAATGTCATTTTATCCCTATTTTGTTGTCTAAATGCTTAATTTATATTTCTTTTGAGTTTATATACAGATTTGAAGTTATGATACAAATACAAGTTGAAAGGGCTAAGTTTTAAGTAGAATTATAGTAAATTTGTAATTATAAGAGGTGTAGAATAAATTTGAGGACTTAAAGTATCATGTTATGAGGTTCTACATCAAATTTAAAGGCTATATAACAAGTTATGAAGAGTGCATAAAGAAAAGAATAAAACAAGCTCAGTTGAACACCAAATTTAGTGTAGGTGACTTTGGTTATGCATTAGAGGTAATTTTGGAACTCAAAATGTTTGAAATTTTATGGGTTGCAAGAACATCATGTGAAAAATCTACATATCAAAATTCATAGTCATTAGAAGTGTATAGAAGGAGTTAGAGTAGAAAAGACGAAGAGGAGTAGAAGCTATCATTTTTTAAACTTACATGGAATTTATAAAAACAATGTTGTTTTGTGATTTTTAGGGACAAACTTGACTAAACTGCTTCCAAAACGACCCAAACCCTAAAAAGGACCTATAAAAGGGAAAAGATCGAGTGATCGTCACTTTTGGCTCCTATTTAAGTAGCCTTTCATCTTATTTGTCTTTTCCTTAGGTTTTAGTTTGTTTTTGATATTCTTTTCATCTCTTTTTATATTATGATCTTAGATTTCGTGTTTAGGCTGCACAACTTTGGTTTAGAACTTGGTTATGCTGTTGTTTTCCTATTTTTGTTTATTTTCTCATGTATTTTCTTTTGGCTTTTTTAAATGCTTGTTGAATCTTGTTTTATGCTTAATATAGTAGTGTTTCTTTAATTTTCTAACCTTTTTTTGGTTTTTATCCTTATGATTTTTTCATGTCTTTTATTTTTTCCATTTATTTTAGAATGTGTTTTTTTGTGTGTTTTCATTATGTTAGCTTAGTTTTAAGTAGGTTTGAAGGTATTTAATGGATTTATAGATGATAATTGTGAGAATTGGAATGGATTTTGAATATGCATTGTGATTTATGCTAGGATTGAATTAGAAATCAGATTTAGTGCCATGAATTAGAGATTTATTCATAGGACTGGCCATCTTTGGTGTAATTTCTAGTTCAATTACTAGAATTTAGCTCTTGATCCGTAATTTTCATTAGCGAAGTCCCTAAGTGGCGATAGGTTAATTAATTTTATAGGTAAACTTAATCAATTAGTCTAGAGTTTCAATTCTTTAAGTTACACAGTCCAAACTTAGGTGATTTTGGCTTAGGTTAGTTGTTTCCTAGTTCTTAATGCTATTGTTCCACTAAATTTAGAGAACTTATTCTAGGTTATTGCACAGTTATGGGTAACTTTTCTATTATGTATAACTTAACTAAAGTTGGAGGAACTTAGGACGTAAAAATTTATTTATGTCTATAGGATAACATCTTAGGCATAATGCAATCTTTAGGATTTTGATGATTGATTATATTTCATAAATTTGAAAATTACCTTTTGCCTATCTTTTTATTATTGTTATTTGTTTCTTGTTTTGTTTACCTTGCTTTTGATAATTGTCTTTTTTGTTCTTTTGATTTATTTGCTTTTAGGGGTTTTTTTTATATTTTTTTTCCTTTGTACAACATTTGAAATAGTTAAAAATCACTACTAGTTCTCTGTGAGATCGATCCTGACTTGTCTTACTATATAGTTAGATATTTGATTATTTAGTGGTCCGTAATAGATCTATCAAAATTTTGCTACTATTGTCAAGCAATTGGCATGGTGTTATTAATATTTCTTTTGTTGTTTTAATTTTTGATTGTGTTGATATTTTATCACCTTTATGTTTTGTTTATTTATGTTTCATATCTTTTTCAAATAATGAATTTTTTTCAGCGTACTTTTAATTCTAATCCTCCTTAAATTACTTCTTATGGTAATGAGAGTGAGTTTTCCACTCTCTCTAGGTTGGAACAATAGGTAAAAAATATCACATCCTTAGTTGAGTGAGTAGTGGTAGATATAGTGGAAACTAAGGTATGTGATTCTTTTTATCATTTTTAGGCCATTCTTTCAATATAAGTCCTACCTTTTAGGTTAATCAGCAGTTTTATGGAGTTGGAAGTTCTCAGGAGGCTTAATAGGGATGGTATGATGCTTGTACTCTGAATTACCATTCAGAGTGGGAGGATCATCCTTACTTTTCATATGGGAGCAGTCAATATGGATTTAGTTCTCTGTCACCATGCTATTAGAGTCAGTCGCATTCTCTATATATGCTTCCACTTCTATTATCGCCATTATAAGCTAATAAGATGTCCTTAGAGAAGATCATAAAGATTTTGGCTATGACCACTCTTTAGTTCCATCAGGAAATGATGAGTGGCTTGAAAGACCTATAAGATCAAGTGAGTCAGCTGGCAAAAGTGATAAAGAGCCTAGAACCCCAAGTTGCTACAAGCCTTCCTAGCCAACCAGTGGGAGATCATTGGGAGGTTATGTGTGCCCTTTCAGTGGAGAATGGAGAATAATAGGAGTGTGAGGAAGTTCAAGAGGAGGCTGTTGAGGAAAAGGAGTCAATTTTAGAGCAGAAGGAGGAGGAAATAACTCTTACGATAAGTAGTACTTCTTTTAATATTGCTAACTATATTTCTATTCCTTTTCCTAGTAGGTTGAAGAAAGCAGAAAAAGAATAATGAGAGAAGAAGAGTGAGCAACTGACGTAGGAGGATAAGAAAAAAGAGGATTTAAAGTAGGTTGGATGCTTGAAAGAGTTATGGTCAACCAAGCCAAACCTGGATGGTGAAGACTAGGATGAAGATTCTCCATCATCAGTGCCTTTAACAGTAGGGAGACTATTATGTTAGAAGGGTGATGTTTATAGTGGAGGGTGGACCATGAAGTATGATAGATAGACAATGAAATTCAACTTTGAAGCTATGAGGCATCATGCTAGCTACAAGCCTATTTCGAGGGAAGTTTTTCGGGCTCTTCAAGGATATAAAGCATGCTTCCTGTCAGGCTCAAATATCCACTTGACACTAGATGATGTACATAGCAGGGGTCGAGCTTATAACCTCAACTAAGTGCTTATTGGGAGTCACCCCAGCTGTATCTTTTAGTTTGTATTTTTCTCTTCTATAAATAGCTTTTGTTTGATTTGGTTTGTGTGCTTTATTTATTTTTACGTGGTTTGGTTGTAGGTGGAAGATGAGTTACAATATTCTTTAAAAAGGAAGTTGTGATCTCTATTCTCAAGGTTAATATGACCTCTTCGATCTAGGAGAGTACTTTGTTTCCATCCTCATATCTATGCTTTTATTATTTTTAGGACATTGGAGACAATGTCTATTTTAAGTGTGAGGGTAGGGCAAGTTTAAATTTTTTTTATACTTGACCTATTATAAATCTAGTGGTTATGATTTCATTGTGTTAGTTTAAAATGATCTTGATCTTTAGTTGATAGTGAATTGCAGTATTTGAATGTAATTGATGCTTTTAATTTGATGAATAATAATCCATTCTTGAATGATTTCTAAACCATCTTTTTCATTTTTCTTTTTCTTTTAAGAGTTTGCATGCATTTAGTAACCCATTTTGTATGATATTAAGCGCTTGAGACATTTTATATGATTTGTCATGCGAACTTGGAATTGGATTTTGTGTTTAAAATGAAAAAAAAGTATGTTTATTGAATAAGTGAGCATGTTTTCACTCTGCTTTCTTTGAATCTATGAAAAGATCAAAGTTATGAGCAGTGCTAGTAGCCATTTGAGAGTGTAATCTAACCGAGTAACTGAGGGTGTTTAAGACAAAATATTCAGCCTTGCATAAAAAAGTTAGATGACATCTCAAACAATCTTAAAAGGGATATCTTAGT
>JAOXYD010000002.1:18878676-18894387 GCA_028565735.1 Pinacopodium congolense | reverse complement strand
GATAATTATTTAAAATTATAAATTAATTTTTAAATTTTATAAAATTTACAAAATAGTTTATAAATGTATTATATTATATAGTTTTTAACTTAACTTTAAGCTTAAAAAGATAAAAAAAACAAAATTTTTCTTTAAAAATTTTTTTTATTTTTTTCAGTACCAGCCGGTATCGACCGATATTGGCCAATACCGACTGGTATTGGAATCCAATACCATTTTTTAAGGTTTCGTACCATTTTTCGATCAGTACAACGCGTACCGGTACGGTACAAAAATGAAAATCATGATTAAGATTATATCAATGTATTTTATAACTCGTACTTTAGACTAATTCATGTATAGTTTAGCGTGCTTAACTAAAAATTGGATCTTAATTTCTTATTTGAAGTTAATCATGCTTTAACCCTTTAGCTCGAACACGTTCCTTTAGTTCTTAGTTAACTTACATGTAGAATCGTGAAATAACTAAAATATGAATTATTGTGACAGTTATTCCATATCTTTTTACTATATAAAATATTCTAAATTTATTTTAGGTAATAGTTAGAGAAAATTAAATTTATTAAAAGTTGATGGTTCAAAGTTATCTGACTTTTGAATAATTTTTTAGGTTTCATAGGATTTGATGAACATTTCAGGAAATCAACAAAAAGTGAGTTTGTGATTGAATTAAAATTGATATTTCAAAATTTAATGGAAGAATTTATTGAAGAACTTGAGTAATATTTGTGATTGATAATTTAAATATAAAATTTTGTTTCAACCAATCAAATAATAGTAAATTATGTCTAACGATATGTCAAGCGTAAAAAATAATTGATCTTTGACACACAAAATGTGTTACCATAGGACTACTGTTTCAAAATGTTAGTGCTTGAAAACCTAACCTTTTTATCAAGATGGATTGTTAGAAATAACTGTAACACGGCATTGCGTGATGTAAATGAATGGCGAGGAATCTAATCACTTTGGGGAACCGTTAATCCGTAACTTTGATTCTGATTTTCTTAGTGCTCTGTCTCCTCATGGACCTCATCGATGCCATAAAAAAGACAAAAATCCAATAACAGGAGTACCGAGACTTACGGTCATCTCTGCCTACAGATACGTTGACGTATTATTATTATTATTATTATTATTATTATTATTATTATTCCTCTTCCCATCCACACTGCTTTATGTATGCTAGTTTTTATTTGGTGAAGGACGTGGAAGAGGCCACATTCAAAGGTGAAAGAGAAATGACCATGCCTCTAAAAGATTGTTAAAGGGTCAACTATTTGTGTTTTCCTCGATGCTTATCATACGACGCATAATGTCTTCAACAACAAGAAGAAACCCACAAAATCTCAAGCCCCAAATGCCTCGAACCTGATTGAGAACACCTTCATCATTGAAAACCTCAAATAATTAGGGAAGAATGAAAGCCTTCATCATCTTGTTCCTCTTCACTTTCCCTCCTTTCTTCTCTTACTCTGCTTTCGCTGCTGACACCTTATCTGCTTCCCAATCTCTCGTCAATGGCCAAACTATCCTCTCCTCAAGCAAGATTTTTGAGCTTGGATTCTTCAGTCCCGGTGATTCTGGGAAATGGTACGTGGGTATTTGGTACAAGGACATTCCTGATCGGACCGTGGTCTGGGTTGCTAACCGAGAAAATCCTCTTGCAAATTCCTCTGCAATATTCAAGATCCTCGACCAAAACATTTTGCTTCTCGGCCCGGATGGGAATGTCATGTGGTCTTCAAACCAAACCAACAACGCTAGTAATCCAGTAATTCAGCTGCTGGACACAGGAAACCTCGTCCTAAGAGAAGAAAGTGAAAGTGATGGTTCCCTGTGGCAAAGTTTCGATTATCCCACCGACACTTTGTTGCCAGACATGAAGCTTGGTTGGGATCTAAACACTGGATTTCAGAGGTACATAAGTTCTTGGAGAAGCAGGGATGATCCTGCTACAGGCGATTTTGCTTTCAAGGTAGACTACCATGGATTCCCAGAAGTGTTCTTATGGAACAATGATATGAGAAAATATCGAAGTGGACCATGGAATGGAGAAAGATTCAGTGGGGTACCAGAAATGAAGCCACTTGACTATATCAGCTTCGATTTTATTACTGATCAAGATGAGGTGTATTACTCTTTTCACGTATCAAGCAAGTCCCTTTATTCAAGGTTAATTGTTAGTCCCTCTGGTTTTCTTGAGAGAAGAACTTGGATTCCAGATAATCGAGTCTGGAACCAGTTTTGGTATGCGCCTAAAGACCAGTGCGACAACTACCGTGAGTGTGGTCCTTATGGTATATGCGACTCAAATGCTTCCCCTGTTTGCAAATGCGTGAGGGGGTTCGAACCTAGCAATCCACAGGCATGGAATCTGAGAGATGGATCGGGTGGGTGTGTGAGGAAGACGGAATTGCAATGCATGGAGGCTAAATTCTTGCACCTGGCCAATATGAAGTTGCCGGAGAGTGCCAGGACGTTTGTGGACAGGAACATGAATCTTAGAGATTGTGAATTACTGTGTTTGAGGAATTGTTCTTGCACGGCTTATACCAACTCCAACATCACCAATGGAGGTTCAGGGTGTTTGATTTGGGTTGGTGAGCTATTGGATATGCGGCAATATGCAGAAGGGGGTGAAGATCTCTTCGTGAGATTGGCAGCATCCGATATAGGTAAGTACAAACAAATTTTCAGTTCTCAATTTTATTTATTTATACAAATCTGAGACATTTTTTGATTAGGTTCCATTTATGCTTCCCTTTAACAAGAGGGTTTCAGCTATTTGAGCGTCGAAAAATGAAGTTGCTTGTATTACTAACCAAAGACAAAAGTTTGCACCTTTTTCACAAGTTATAAAATGAAAGGAAAGTAGTCGTCTGCTTCACCTAAATTGGCATTTGGGTAAGCACGTAGTAGGTGATTTATTGAAAAATTTTTACGTTCGTAAACACAATACGACAATTCTTATTATATATATTTCCTCACAACGTTGGAATCTGTTTGAACATTTGATAGTCCAATATCTTACTTTTGATTACTTTTGAGTCGTTTTTTTTTTTTGGCCTAAAATAATACAAACAAGTTTGTCAATATTTGAAATAGAGCGAAATCGGAATTTTGAAAATTTTGACCCGTCGGGAAAGCGTACCGGTGTTTGGCAACTTTCAAAGCTTCCTTAGAAACGTAAATGGGTTGGGACAATGTTCCAGTGGGGTCGTTTTGCTTTAACAAATGATATCATAATTTGACAACACATCATTCAAGGGTATACATATTTTGAAAACATGGGTGGCCGGTTCCACACAACGTGAAAATCACTTGATGGTCATAAAGATAATAAAAGCTCACAAAGTTTAGGAGTGAATCATCTTTTTCTTTTCTTTTTTTTTTTTGTTTTGTTTTTTTATTAATTTTTGTATATTTTATTAATTTTATATTATATTATTATGTTTTTTTTAATTTCTGTTTTAAAAAAAATTAAAATAAGAAACGAAACCAAATATGAAATATGAAAAGAGAGGGGGCGGAACGGAAGTTAATGTAAATGCTCCTCTTTTTTGGTCAAAAATTTGTATTTAGAATGGGCCGACAAGTTTGACTTAACGCATCTTCTTGGGCCAGCGTAGGTGGTCCTCCTCTCTGTCCATTTCTGTACTTATTGCAAAGTTACGAAGGAATTCCGTGGACCCCAATAAAAATCGTATCCTATTCCTATCAGATTGATATTTTAAGAAAATGGTCAAATTAAGTTTGAACTCTGGCAGGATTTAAAAGTTGGAATAAGAAAGATTAAGTTTTATAGCTTTAGTTTTAGCTTTTATGATGTTGGAAACTTGTCATATCTCTTTCCATTCCAAATCTTCTGTTATGATCCTTTTTTTTCTTTTTTCACGTTAGTCTACAACTTATAGATGTTTAATCCTATAATTAACATGTAATTAAAAAAAATGAAGGTTAGGCTAATTTTTTTTAACATAAAATTTTATGATTGCTTTTAGCTTATGGTTAGGCTTGGATTGGGTTGGGACGCACAGGTGGGGTCTGATGTAGTTGAGTTAGGTGTATGTTGAATTTAAAATCCTCTCTTGTTCTTTTAAAAACTTGACATCTGGTCTATGCCGCTGTTAATAAGGCAATTATTGTGAAAATTCATTGTCAAAATAGTATAATGCAAGTGTGCTTTAAGACGATTAATTTATTTATTGTATTTTGGGTACATTGAAAGCATTTTAAATATGCAGCTTCTAATGACCCTGAAATTGACAAATCATGTTGTAGGTTCTGTGGATGAAATTCATGGATCTTGCGGTCTTCAAAATCATATTAACACCACCTTTACTTGAAATTGATAATCCTTTCATCCATGGATCTTGCAGTCTTCAAAATCATATTAACACCACCTTTACTTGAAATTGATAATCCCTTCATCCATGGATCTTGCGGTCTTCAAAATCATATTAACACCACCTTTACTTGAAATTGATAATCCCTTCATCCATGGATCTTGTGGTCTTCAAAATCATATTAACACCACCTTTACTTGAAATTGATAATCCCTTCATCCATGAATCTTGCGGTCTTCAAAATCATATTAACACCACCTTTACTTGAAATTGATAATCCCTGTTTCATGTCATGGAGTGAAGCAATTTAGTGTGAGGAATAGGATAGTTGTTCATCTGTAAATAGTGGTCCATCATAGCTAGTCTAATTTTCCTGTGCTAGCTAGCAAATTTTTATTTCCATTTAAGAAGATCAAAGTTTGTAAAACTTTCACCAATAAATGTTCGTTGCCTAGTTGGACATCACTAATGATGCATTTTATTAGGTAATGGTGGTCATGTAGGTGCTCTCATTATTGGCATTGCGGTTGGCACTGGAATTTTTCTATTAGCATCAATTGGATTTTTTATATGGAAGAGGAAGAGGTTGTTAAGTGCATGTAAACAGAACACAGAACAGAAAGGTAACATTGAATTAGTTTTCAAAACTGCACTAGACAATTATATTCACAGTTTCTATTTTGGCTGTATTAAAAAAGCATATGGCTTGCTGTCCTTAAAATCAGGACCTCAGGAGAGAAGCCAGGACTTTTTGCTAAATGATGTGGTTGTCCCAAGCAAAAGAGACTACTCAGGTGAAAAAAGCTCAGATGAACTAGAGCTACCACTCTTCGACTTTGGCACTTTGGTAATGGCAACGGATAACTTCTCCCCAGAAAACAAAATTGGGCAGGGGGGTTTTGGTTCTGTTTACAGGGTAATTCCTTTCTCTTGTAGCACAAACTAGAATATATGCATATGTAACCCACTAAAACAGCAAGCCTAGAAGCTATGCATATACTGATTAGAAGCACCTTTCACTAATACGATCCTGACAGAAGTAACTGTGTCAATGCCAGGGTAAACTACTTGAAGGCGAAAACGTAGCAGTGAAGAGACTTTCAAAGAACTCTGGTCAAGGAGCTGATGAGTTCAAGAATGAGGTCAGGCTTATTGCAAGGCTTCAACACAGGAATCTGGTTCGACTGGTTGGATGCTGCATTGAGATGGATGAGAAGATGCTCATTTACGAGTACATGGAAAACAGAAGCTTGGATTCTGTTTTATTCAGTTAGTCTCTTTCAATCTCTTTTACATGCTTAGCTATTCTTTGGGATTTTCTTCCTTTATGGACAATGTTTGCGCTTGACTGCAAGGCACTGATGTTGGTTAACTTGCTGTTAAAGATAAAGGAAGAAGTTCATTATTGAATTGGCAAAGGCGCTTTAATATCGTCTGTGGGATTGCTAGAGGACTTCTGTATCTGCACCAAGATTCCAGATTTAGGATTATCCATAGGGACCTCAAAGCAAGCAACATTCTGCTTGACGAAGAATGGAATCCCAAAATATCAGATTTTGGCATGGCTAGATTATTTGGTGGAGATGAAACAGAAGCCAATACCAGGAGAGTAGTGGGAACATAGTAAGTATCAAAAAGTTAATTTTACTACTTGTTTGCACGCTAAGAAAACAATGTACCTTTCATTAATTCTGTCTTTTGTCTTGATGTTTATATGAAGTGGTTATATGTCTCCTGAGTATGCGATGGACGGGATCTTCTCCGTAAAATCAGATGTTTTCAGTTTTGGTGTTCTGGTGCTGGAGATTGTTAGTGGCAAAAGGAACCGAGGATTTTATCATCCAAACACTGAACTGAATCTTCTAGGTCATGTAAGTCCGGTTTCGCTTATGATGTCCAAATAACTAAGAAATGGCATAGGATTCCATGTTTCTGTCTCTCTTATTTATATTCATGACTGTAAATACATTGCCACAGGCATGGAAGCTATGGAAAGAAGGGAACGGATTGGAATTGCTAGACACAACAGTTGGGATGTCATATTCATCATGTGAAGTCTTAAGATGTTTACAAGTAGGTCTCCTGTGTGTCCAAGAACGTGCAGAAGATAGACCAACAATGTCGTCTGTGGTCTTAATGTTAAGCAGTGAAACTGCAACAATGCCTCAGCCTAGAACTCCAGGGTTCTGCCTTGGTAGGAGTCCTTTTGAAACTGATTCATCTTCAGGAAAGCAAGACGAGTCGTTCTCTGTAAACCAAGTCACTGTTACGATGTTAGATGCCAGATGATTAAAGGGAAAACCTCATCTGGCAGGTTTGTATATCTCACCATTTTGTGGTATACTTTTCTTTTTGTATATTTTTTTATCCCTTGAGGTAGTTCCTGATTATTTGCGAGTCTTATTTTGTGCAGCATGAAAAACATATTCATGCTCAGCTTTTACGGTAAACTTGTAGGAAATGAGGTTAATGTTACCGTAAATTTCAATATAATTGAATGTAATTTAAGAAGTACATTTTATGGCATATTTAGTTGGGTTATTAACTATAATTTTTTATTGTAATTTTTGTGTATTTGTATTGATTTTTATGTTTTTTTACTATTTTTTCAATTATTATATTTAAAAAAACAAACATTAAAAATCAATAAAAATGGAACTAAACATATCCTAGCAGCTATTCCTATTTGTATATAAATTCACTTATACTTGATTCCATTTCTATGATCCCTTTATATTTAACAATTAGTGCTTGTGAGCAGAGTTTTGAAACCAGTTCGAATCGATAATTCGAACTGTATTAGCCTGAAATCGATATGATTCAAATTAAAATATAATAATTTTAAATGATAAATTAAATTAATAATATTGGCTCGAACTAGTCAGTTTTAGATCGGTTTTAATATACGAGTTCAAAATCAGGTTGATATTATAAATTCTAAAAAAAATTTAAATTTTTTTTAATCCATACATAGGTTAAAGATCGATTGCTCGATGATAATAACAAAAGTTTGAATTACAAGAAAGTGAACATTGAAATCTACTTTTTAATTTTTTTTAATTTACTTAGTGCATTATAGGCACTACTCTACTTTCTTTTTAATTTTTATTTTAAAGCTCACTTAAATTTTTTTTGTTTTTCTAACTTTTTTAAAAAAATTCTTTTTATTTTAGAAATATTTATGGTTTTTATTTTTCAAATAATTAATAATGTATTTATGATTGTTTTTTATATTTTTGTTTATATTTTGATGTATAAATTAATTTATTTTTGTTTTTATTAGAGAGTTAATTGTATTTTTATTTTTAGTCTTTAATTAATAAATGCTTCATTAATTCATTATTATATTTGTAATTTTTAATATTTTATTAAATAACTTTAAATACTCTACTAAATTATATCTATATTTATAATTTTCTAAATATGAATTAATGAAAAATAAAAGGAGTAAACTTTAAAAATTATTTCAATTATATTTAATTTATTAATTATTTTAAATGATCCATTAATTCATATAATGAATATGGAGTATTTAAGGTAATCAATAAACTTATCATTATGTCAAATTTAAATTATTATTAATTTTTAAAATAAAATTGAAATAAAGTTAAAAATTATATATTATAATATATAAAAGGAAATTTTAGAGATTTTATAAAACATAAGGTTGAAATTATGTTTATAAGAGATTCATAATATATACAGGGATCATTTTGCAGATTTTAAAAAATGTAGGGACTATTTTATAATTTTAAAAAATTAACTAGTATTGGTACTAATATTAACCGATACCGATACGGTTTCATTTCGCAACGAAAACTGGTACCTATACGGTACCAATTTTTAAAACTATACTTGAGACTATTGTAAAATTACTTTCAATTGATGGAGGTGGGACAATAAATGATACAATATGTTACGTTCCTTAAGAAAGCATGTATTATCGATCAAAGTAATTACATTATGAATTTTACAAGGTAAAACCATCTTTCTATGATTTTGCAATGTTTTGAATTCTCTAATGAACATTTCGTACGTCTGCTATAAACCAAAACAACAAAGACACATCGAACAAACAGGACTCGTTAAAAACTATTGCATTGTGAATTTCAATGATTAAAAAAAGGTTATGGCACAAGCTTACAGTAGTTAAGGAAGAAACTGTAGATTAAATATGTATTATGATGATACTTGTTGTAAAGTCCATGAAAATTTTTAGACTGGGTTAGCCCAAATTTTGTTTAACTTGACCCGGCCCATAGCTTAAACTTAAGTAAAACCATAACAAAACAAATCAATTATTCTCTCCATTCGCTTTCCTTTCAGTTTCTTCTTTCCTGGGAATCCGGCAGGTGAGTTCAAGTTGTATTTCCTCTTACATGTGTATGTTAGCTCCTTCTTTTTCTAACTTTAATTATTTTACAGTGGATTAGAGAGGAATTGGTGAATGAAGTGGTTGAATTTCACTGTAAAAGAAATCAAATTTGATTAAGGTGAGAAGAAAATTACGTTTGGTGATTTTAAATGCTTTTTAACTTAATTTTTGGTTTAGATGTTACTTTCATTAGTTTAAAGAGAGGGTTCCATGAAATTTTGGATAAAATGTAGCTTAAACAAGATAAATATTCATCTGAAAAAAAAAGGAAGACGAAAATGGAATAAGAGAGAAAGGGACGTGAGAAAAGGGAGAGAAGAGCCAAAAAAAAAAGAAGAAGAAGAAGGGTTCTGGAATGGAATGAAGATTGAAAAGCGTTAAGGGAAATGAAGAAAAGAAAGAGAGATGAAGAGAGTTAAAAAAAAGAGAGAGAGAGAAGATGAGATTCGGGAGAGATAAGTAAAAAGGTTGAAGATTATGGTTGTTTAGTAATAATTGCAAAAGTTAGGAATATTTAAGCGAATTAGATAGTTAGATAATTTGGTGATTTTGAATAAGATGAGGGATAAGATAGAAAAGGGAATGTTAAGGGCTTGATAGGAATTATGGAAGAAACTAAGGGCAATTTAGAAAAAAGGAAGAGAAAAGATGAGTAAAAAGGGGTACGTTGGGATTTTGAAGAAAATGGTAAGGGTAAATATGGAATTAAAGAAGAACATTTTGGATAAATTTTTGTATTTTGACGGATATTAAGGGAAATGAGATTTTAATAAACATTAATGGATTTTAGTAATTATAGAGGTAAAGAATATTAATGGATTTTAGTAATTATAGAGGTAAGGACTTTTTTTTATATTTGGGAATTTTGTATAAAAAGGGATATTTTGGTTTATAAAGTATAAATTAGGTGAATTTGTTCCTAAAATTTATCTAATAGGATTTCTATAAATATTTAGGTTCTAAAGTCGAGTTGAAAAGTAATTTGGACCCAATGAAATAATTATTTCAGGAAAACAGGTAAGGATAACTTGGATTGTGCTTTTATTTATTGAAAAATGCATTTTTGACATATTTATGTGATTTATGATTTATAACCCATATTTTTTATATCTACAAGTTTTTGAGAAATGATGAAATAATTTATTAGCAGAGTAAATTGAGAATTAAATGATTATTTGCTATTAATTGTTTTTGTGATTTGTACTATGTGTAAATTGTTCAATCAAATTTGAATTTCATAATTATGCATTGTCTTAAGTATTATGATGAGTACAAATTGTGTTGAATTTTAAATATATATAAGTTGTGGAATTTTTTTGGTAAAAACAACTTAAAATTTGAATATGATATATTGAACGATAATGGATTAAGTTTAGATTAGTAATGAATTAATGGCTTACCTAGGACAGGTTATATTCAATGGTCTTGATATTGATGAGCTGTTGAGATATGGATGAGATGTAGATAGGTACTTGTCTTTGGAGCAGGTACCAGGGCATCCTAAGTCTCGGGGATGCTCTGTGCTGATAATTAGGTACTGGAGTGATATTGAGGTATCTTGAGTCCTAGGGATACTCTATGCTGATGGCTAAGTACCTGAGTGGTATCAGGGTATCAAATCGGATGAGATGTAGTGAGGGATACCCTATACCGATATCTATATTATATTTTTCATATCCACATTGAGATGATTAAGTTTGTGATGGTGAGTTAAGCCTGCAAACCATTGGATATAGGCCTACTAG
This sequence comes from Pinacopodium congolense, assembly GCA_028565735.1. Classification (NCBI taxonomy): domain Eukaryota; kingdom Viridiplantae; phylum Streptophyta; class Magnoliopsida; order Malpighiales; family Erythroxylaceae; genus Pinacopodium; species Pinacopodium congolense. Next base: position 18,883,918 of record JAOXYD010000002.1, on the reverse strand, counting down.
GCAAAGTAGGGTCCAAATAGATCGATAATGAGAAATATAGCATAAATTAATTTAATAACATGAAAAATAACAATAATATTGGATGTTATATTTATTTAATGAGTATTTTCAGATGATGGATTCTGGATTATGCATTTGAATATCATTTGTGCTTGTACTTTACAATTTTATTTTTCTGCTTCATGTTATATTGAGTTATTGAGTTATTGAGATTTAAAGGTATAATCAGGTAACCTTTACTGAGTAGACAGCTCATCTCTTGCTATTATATTTTTCAGGGGATCGAGAGCTTGTCGATAACCCCAGATCTCGATATTAAGTTTTAAGGTATTAGGTAAGGCTAGCAGGATGATATTTTGTTCAGTGGGTTGATTTGAGATCTGTTATGATTGCTTTTGAGAGTTTTATTTTGGATTATGAGGCATATATATCGATTGATCTTATTACCAGTGGATACTGTATTTTGAGATGGATATATATATAAATGCACGGTTCAGGTAGGGTTTGAGACTGATGATTACTGTTTGGATATTAATGAGATCCATATTAAAATTCTACCTTGGATATCTATGTTCAGACATGAATCTTATGACTAATGATGGTAACTTTTGAGATATGAAAGTATATATTGATTAGTTGTTTAGAATGGAGAACTCTAGTATAATGTATGACTTGAATAATTTGTATGATGGTTTTATATTCAGTTCACTAACAAGTTTATTTTAATTGTGGTTGAGGTTTGGTTAGGTTATGTTAATGATGGTTTTATGATGATTGTAGTATAAATTGTGTGATTAAGACAGGGGAGAGCTACACTTGAAATGGACCAAACACGAAAAATACTACTTTTTTCTTAAAAAGCATAATCGAAGTGCAAATTTGAATAGGCTAACTTAAGATTTAATTAATAAAATACTGGCATAATTTTTTTATTGTTAATGTATAGGGTGACTTTTAGAAGAGACCTTGTATTCATAAAACTTATTATCTCATCTTGTTATTTTGAATTTAAAACCTTATATAGGTACTGAAAAGCCCAGCAAAAACCCATTTAACCTGAAAAGTACATGACCCGACCCAACTAGCGATTAGGTTTTATTATTTTTTCTCATTTTTCTGTCAACTCTTCTTCTTCCCTTATCCAACAACGACAGCCCCTATCTCCCACATCTTTTTCTATTTTCTTCAAGATTTCATTATAAATTACTTCAACTTTATTGTGTTGTTGTTAGGAAAGTGGCTTGGCTTTGGACTTCCATTGAAAAGGGAGGGAGAGTAGGAGAAGAAGAAGAAGAAGAAGAAGAAGAAGAAGAAGAAGAAGAAGAAGAAGAAGAAGAAGAGGAAGAGGAAGAGAAGAGGAAGGAGAGGATAGAGAGAGACGTGTTAGGGAAGAGGAGAGAAAAAAATAGAATAAAAAAAAGAAAAAAGTGAAAGCCTGGAAAATTCAGAAAAGTTTAGGATGAAATTGTAAAATTTGAAAGTTTAGGGATTAGGTTGTAATTTTAGATATTTTAGAGGGTTAATTAGGAAAAAGTGTTAGTTTGGAAAAAATTTTAGAATTGCATGTAAATTAGAAATTTAGTTTGAAACAAGTTGGAGTGTTACAGGTACATTTAAAATATTAACTACCTTTGGTAGTTAATCACATAACAAATGACAATTAAAACCTATATGAGTGTCATTCATCATCTCTTGCTCATACGTGATGGGTTTTAATCTAATTAAAATTCTGCAGTTCTTATATTTGTTCAATAATTAGTGTGATTAGCATAAACGAGAACACATTACCATATATCTCTTAGGAGGATATGACATCTAAATTACCAAATTGATCTTGGGACTTATATCTCCTACAATAAACATTATATGCCATGCCCTAAGTAATATCTCACATTTTTCACTTTCCTTTGATCTCATTTATTTTCTTATGTCATGATTGTATTCAATTTCTTTATGAAAGAAATGATAACCATCTTTGAATACTTTCTATGCAAGTCAATAATCAAACTAAATGACCTTCATCTGTTCTTAATTCTCTTTTGAATTAAATCTAATTTGCTTTCCTATAATTATTCCATATGATCGCATTTTACATGATCTTTTAGTAACAATCTAAAGTAGAAAGTTTTAAATTCAACTTTCAAGAATTAGACAAGAGTCATAAAGCCATATCTCGAGATTCCTTTCAACCTCCAGGGTCTCACACAATGTAAGTTAAAATCTTGAGACTTAAATTAATCCCTTTTTTTTCTATGATCATTTTTTCATACATAATACAAGTTATTTGTTACGGCATTTACTCACTTGAATGTATTTCATTCAAGAAATACCGTACAAATGATAGTTCAAACATACTAAATGTTTAACTTAAATTCACTCATATACTCCAACAGTTTCAGGACTTGCATCCAGAAATTTAAAACAAATATAGTGATAATTTAATCATTTTAAGCCAAGTTCCTTATACTTTAACCTTTTTTTAAAGCAACATTTCTGGTTTAATTTTGTCGCTCTCTATTATCACTTAGATAATAAACTTTAAACCTACCTCATCTCTAATAATCATACATACTAAAGGTGATTGCTTATGTAAGATGGCCAATCTATAATCTATCTCATATATTTTTATTCATCTCAAAACACATTTATGCAACATAAATATATTTATGAAGCCAATGATATATAATGCATAATCTTCATCGTACATCTATATCTAAATATGATATTACAATAGGTGAACATATACAGAGAAATATTTATTATTGCATTTCAACATCTACGTAGTCCTATTAACTTTACATGTCCAACATACACATCTCGAGAAATTGGTTTTATAATTGGGTTTGTCACCATATCTCATGTAAATATGAATTTCATGTTCACTTCTCCTCATGCAACTATATCTTTTACATAATTGTACTTGGTATCTATGTGTTTTGTTTTATAATGAAACTTGAGGTCTTTTGTATAAGCAATTGCATCTTACTATCATAGTTAATGGTCACTGGATCAATTTCACTTTTAATGACCCTCAAATACACTAAAAATCAATGAAACCACATAACCTCTTATACTGCTGTTAAAAATGCTATGAATCCAGCTTCTATGGTGGGCAATGCAATCCAAGATTATTTCTTATTTTTCTATAATGTTGCTCTATTATTAAATAAGAATATATATTCAGAGGTAGATTTTCTTTCATCTAAATCTCCTCCCCAGTCTGCATCTATATACCCTTGTATTCTTAGGTCATTACCTTGATAATACAATGCATAGTCCACAATTCTCTTTAGATAATGTAATATTCTCTTTATTGCTTTCCAATATACTTAGCATGGATTCGATTAGTATCTGCTTACCATTACATCAGAACAACAAATATTGGGTCTTGTACACAGCATTACGTACATAAGACTTCCAATAGTATTAGAGTAAGGAACTTTCATCGTTTGTTTTCGTTTTTATAGTGTTGTCGAGCAATTTCTCTTACTGAGACCTTCATTTTTAGCAATAGGATTATTAATTAGTTTAGATTCTTGCATACGGAATCGCTCATGAATTCTTTAAATGTATGTCACTTGAGAAAGTGATAAGAACCTCTTTAAACGATCTCTTGAAATCTTAACTCTAAGAATGTATGATGCTTCACCCGTGTCTTTTATTTTAAATATAGATGATAACCAATCTTTGATTTTCTTAACAAAAATAGTCATTACAAGAAATCAACATATTTATGTATAAAGATAAAATCACAAATTTATCTTTAGATCTCTTAACAAATACACAATGCTCCTCATCGATCATTTGAAAATCATACAAAATGATTATGTTATGAAACAAGTGTACCATTGTCTTGAAGACTGCTTCAAGCCATAAATCAACTTTAATAAGTGATATACCATATTTTCATGGCCTGCCTCAATAAAACCTTTAGATTGTTCTATATAGATTTCTTCCTCTAATTCTCTATTAAGAAAAGTATTCTTTACATCCATTTGGTGTAATTCGAAATCCATAGTAGCTACTATAGCAAGAATAAGATAGATTGAAGTAAACTTTACAATAGGTGAAAAGGTTTCCTTATAATTAATTCCCTCCTGTTGTATATATCCTTTTGCTACAAGGCATGCTTTGTATCTTTCGATACTGCCATTAGCCTTTCACTTGATTTTGAGAACTCACTTATTCTTAATTGCTTTACGCCCTTCAGGGAGGTCAACCAAGTCCCATACTTGATTAAAGCTTAAAGAAGCCATTTCTTCTTTCATTGTTTTCATCAATTCTTGTTTAGCTGGACTAGTAAGAGCCTCATTTATATTCCTCAGTTCTTCTTCCTCTTCTAACATGACCATATTAATTTCTCTTTCGATTTCAAAATAACATTAGGGAATTAATCCTCGATTACTTCATCTTAAAAAAGGTTCATCATAAATAGATTTCAGCTTGGTCTAATTGCTCCCATTCGGATCAATCATAATAGTGAATCTTTCAGTGGAATTGCTCCCACTCGATTGTAGTTCTACTTCTTGATTCTTCATAACAGAATCATGTTAATCAATAGTCTCATATAATATCAAGTCTTTAATTATTTCTCCTTGCTTTAGATAATCATTCTTTAAGAATGTCACATCTCGTAATTCAAATTTAGTTATGCCTTCATTATCTTGTCCACTAAGGAACACATATTATTTTGAGTGTTTTGAGTACCTAATAAAGATACTCTTTCTTCCTCTTAGGCCAAGTTTCATATGTTTATGAGAAATATTGTGAACATAGGCTGCATACCCCAAGGTCTAAGACTTGATATATCAAGTCTTATACCAGTCTATAACTTATATGGTGTGCTAATCACTGATTTTATGGGCACATGACTAAGTACATAAGTAGTTTTTAGCAATGCATCACCCTAAAAATGATTGGTAAATTTGCTTATGTCATCATGAACCTAATTATCTCTATGTCCTAATCATCTTTCGGTGATGCTATTTTGTTGTGGAGTTCTAAGAATTGTTAACTATCTTTTTATTCATTTTTCATCACATAAAGCCTTGAATTTTGAAGACAAGTGTTGTTGTCCTTGATCCATTTGTAATACTTTTATCTTTCTTTTTAATTGATTCTCAAACAAGTTCAAGTACTTTATGAAACATTTGAATGCTTCTGATTTATGAGCAATCAAGTAGACATGACCATACCAAGTATATTCATCTATAAAAGTGATAAAATATACTGATCCATATCT
>JAOXYD010000002.1:18859739-18878576 GCA_028565735.1 Pinacopodium congolense | reverse complement strand
CAAACAGACTTGTTTTCACTTCTTTTGTTAGGTTTAGACCTAGGGCATATAAATATGCATCTTATGTTATTCAGAAAGATCTTTTGGACATCTTTTTATAAGAATTGTGAGAAACTTCTCTTAGGTTCTTCATTGAATTGCATAACTTATCAAGATTGATTCAATCTTGTGACGTTCAAAACTAACTTATCACTCCCTCTTCTTATCTATTTTGGAATGTGGCATTTATATCCTGCTTTTTATTCTTTTTTTTGTATTTATTGTGACCTGATTTAGCTTTTTTAATGGTGGAATCTATCTTCTTTACGTGGTTGTCCAGATTTAGTCCCTTTGGAGATGACATTAATTGGTATAAGAGCTTTGGCCTCTAAATCAACTTGGATTCATCCTTTTCTTATTATCTATTAAAAAAATGAATTTGTAGATTTGTGTTCTTATTCATTTGTGTCTTTTTGATTTCCTCTTGTTATATCTTCATTTTCTGGTCAGATTCATTTTTCTGGGCAGATTTTATAGATTTATATTCTTGTTCTTTTGTGCCTTTTTATTTTCCTATTGTTATATCTTCATTTTTTGGTCAGATTCATTTTTTTTTGGCAGATTTTGCAGATTTTGTTCTTTTTTGTTTGTGACTCTTCATCTACCTAAGTGTCTATTCGTACTCTACTGTTTTAGATCTCTGATTTTTTTGTTCAAGCATCTATTTATGTTGTTGGCTAATTTTATATTGCTGGATTTTAGATCATACAAATTTTCTGGGTAATTGAGATTGTGTAGATTCCTACTCAAGTCATTATATTTTGATTTGTAGCAAAACAAAACAAAAAAATGAAAAAAAAGGAAGAAAGGTGCAAATCAGAATCTAGTCAGCCTTGATAAAACTTGGACTTTTGAAAACTGATTAGATTAATTTTTTGCGTTTCTTGCTCCAAACACAACCAGATCAAATTCTTTTGTTCCTCTAGCACAATAGTCACTATATTACTAAGTGAACACTATTGTTGGTTTAACATTCCTACTTTGCTTTATGAGCTCTTATCAATCATTCTAAATTTGCATATTTGTTACATTCTCCTGAGTTTGTCACTTAAGGTTAATTTGTCTTAGTTTTGTTTGGTTAGTTCTTTAAAGAGCCTCAAGAGTAAGTTTAAGTGGTAAAAGATAGGAGGGTGAGCTCATTATAACAAAATTCATTTAACAGAGTAAACACGAGTGTTGAGTGACACTAATTTGAGAGAAATACGTGAGGGAGTGTTGGTGAGGTATTTTTTCTAATTTTTCTTGCAGATTTACAACATGACATCGTAGGATAAGTGTGTTCTTGGTGAAGGAGACAATAGTGACAATTTTATACTCAAAGCAATTCAACAACAATTTGATCTCATTACTATTATGTTTGGAGAAATAAGGGATAAAATGGATAGATAAGATACTGAAATTGTAGATTTGTAAAGAAGGAGAGTTCATGATGTTCCTAATACTAGAAGGAGAGAGAGAAATGACGACAATGAGTCTTATTATGACAATAGATAGGATGATGCTAATTTGGATAATCGTGACTTATTAGACAAATTTAATAATAATAGAGGTGGAAGAAGATTTCATGGAAGACATGATGCCTATGACCGTTACTTGGGAAGCATCAAGATGAACATTCCATCATTTTAATGAAAGAATGATCTTATAGCCTATTTAGAGTGGGAAAAGAAAGTGGAGTTAGTCTTTGATTGTCATAATTATTTTGAAGAGAATAAACTCAAGTTAGAAGCTGTTGAATTCACCAACTATGTAATTATTTGGTGGGATCAAATTGTTTCAGCTAGAAGAAGAAACTATGAGGGACCCATTCGTGTATGGGCAGAAATGAAGATTATGATGAGGAAAAGATTTATTCCTAATCATTACTATAGGGAATTATATCAAAGTTGCAAGGACTCACTCAAGGCAGCAAAATTGTTGAGGATTACCATAAAAAGATGGAGATTGCCATTATTAGAACAAATTTTAAGGAGGATAGAGAAGAAACTATGGCACGATTTTTACACGAGCTAAATAGAGACATAGCTAATGTGGTTGAGCTACAACATTATGTGGAGCTTGAAGACATGGTTTATATGGCCATGGAGGTGGAGAAACAACTTAAAAGGAAGGGTTCCATGCGAGTTAAGTAGAATTCAAGTGCTATTTCCCCTTGGAAATTAAATTGGAGTAAAAAGGAGAAGAAGGCAGATTATAATTCCAAGAGTGATAACAAGCCTAAATTTGAGTCTTCTAAGAGTAAGTATGTGAGCTTTAGCAAGGGGAAAGGCAATTCTGATTTCCAAACTAGAAATAGAGATATTAAGTGTTTTAAGTGTTTAAGCAGGGGGCATATTGCATCGCAATGTCTAAATCGAAGTATCATGATCTTAATGGGAAATGAAGACATTGAGTTTGAGAGTGAACCTAATGATGAATTACCACAAAATGATGTTGATAGTGATGGAGAACAATATCTAGTGGAGGGAGAGGTCTTAGTCACAAGGTGAGCATTACATGTGCAAGAGAAGGAAGAAGATGATGTGTAAAATGAGAACATCTTTCACACTCGATGCCATATTCAAGGAAAGGTGTATAGTATGATCATAGATGGAGGGCATTGAACTAATGTAACTAGTGAGGTGATGGTATCAAAACTAAATTTGCCTACCATTAAGCATCCTAGGCCATATACTCTTCAATGGTTTAAATGATAAAGGAGAAGTAAAGGTGGACAGGCATGATTTGGTTTCATCTTGTATTGGCAAATATCATGATGATGTTTTGTGTGATGTGGTGTATATGCAAGATAGTCATATTATTTTAGGCAAACCCTGGCAATTTGATCAACATGTGATGTATGATGGGTTCAAAAATTGGTACTATTTTTCAATAAAGGGAAAATCAATCACTCTTGTACCATTAACACCTCAACAAATGTATGAGGATCAGATGAGAATTAAAAATGAGAGTAAAGAAAAGAGAGTGAGAAATTGAGTGTAATGGAAAGAAAGAAGTGCATGAGAGTGAAAAGAGAGACAATATAAAAACAATAAAGAAAAAGGAGCAAGTGAATTTAAAAGAGAAAGAGAGAAAACAAGAGAGTTTCTTTGCAAAAGAAAGTGATGCCAAGAGATCTTTTTATTCTAAATAGCCTATGTTTGTACTTTCGTACAAAGAGGTATTGATCAACACTAACGACATTAATTCTTCTTTGCTAAGAGTTGTTGTTTCTCTTTTACAGGATTTTGGTGATATTTTTTCTAAGGAAGTTCCAAGTGGTTTGCCACTAATTTAGGAGATAGAACACCAAATTGATTTCATACCTAGTGCTTAAATTTGAAATTGACTAGCCTATAGATGTAATCATAAGGAAACAAAGGAACTTCAACAACAAATGGAGGAACTCATGGCTAAGGGATATTTAAGGGAAAGCATGAGTCTATATGTTGTTCCAATGTTACTTGTGCCTAAAAATGATGAGACATAGAGGATGTGTGTTGATTGCTGAGCCATTAATAAAATCACTGTAAACTATAGACATCCCATTCCCAGATTAGATGACATGCTTCATGAATTGCATGGTTCTTGTGTGTTTTCTAAAATTAATTTGAAGAGTGGATATCATCACATCAAAATGCATAATGGAGATGAGTGGAAAATAGCATTTTAAAAAAATATGGTTTATATGACTAGTTAGTTATGCCATTTGGTTTAACTAATGCACCTAGCACATTTATGAGATTAACAAACAATGTTTTGCATGCTTTCATAGGCAGATTTGTAGTTGTTTATTTTGATGACATTTTGGTTTATAATAAAAACCTTAGATGAGTATATTGATCATTTGAGAAGTTTTCTAAGTGTTTTAGGTGAACAACAGGTGTATGCTAACTTTAAAAATTGTTCTTTTTGTACAGATCAAATTGTGTTTCTTGGTTATGTTGTTAGTGCTAAGGTAATTTCAGTTAACGAGAAAAAGGTTCGAGTTATTCATGATTGGCCTACACCTAAAAAAATTACTGATATGCGTAGCTTTCATAAGTTAGCTAGCTTTTATAGGAGGTTTGTTAAGGATTTTAGTATCATAGTTGCACCATTGAATGAAATTGTGAAAAAGAATGTTAGTTTTAAGTGGGGTAATGAGTAAGAAAATGCATGCAAATTGATTAAAGATATGTTGAGTTCTACATCTTTGCTTACCTTACCTGACTTTGCTAAAAATTTTGAGATTGAGTGTGATGCTTTAAGTAATGGCATTGGAGCTGTTTTAATGCAGGAACGACGTTTAATTGCATTCTTTAGTGAGAAGTTAAGTGGATCCGCTCTTAACTACCTAACTTATGATAAGGAGATGTATGCATTGGTTCAGCTTTGCAAACATGGCAACATTACCTATGGCCTAAAGAATATGTCATACATATTGGTCACGAATCCTTGAACCATTTGAAAGGACAAGGGAAGTTGCATAAGAGGCATGCCAAGTGGATGGAATTCATTGAGACCTACCCTTATGTGATCAAGTATAAGCAAGATAAAGAGAATGTGGTTGTTGATGAATTATCTTGAAGGTATTCTCTTATCCCTACTTTAAGTGCCAAATTATTAGGATTTGAGTTTATCAAAGACTTATATTCTAAAGATCTTGATTTTGCTAATGTTTATGGGGCTTGTGAGGAAATTGCATTTGGGAAGTTTTATAGGCATGATGGCTATTTTTTTTAGAGAATAAACTATATGTGCCTATATGTTCTTTGAGGGAGTTGGATGTGAAGGAAGCTCATAGTGGTGGTTTGATGGGTCATTTTAATGTAAGGAAAACTCTAGATGTCTTACATGGACATTTCTTTTAGTCACAAATGAAGCGTGATGTTGAGCAAATTTGTGAGAAGTGCATCACTTGTATACAAGCCAAGTCTAAGGTCTTACCTTATGGTTTGTACACCCTTTTACCCATACCTTGTTAACCATAGGTTGATATCTCTATAGACTTTGTATTAGGATTGCCTAGGTCAAAACGGGGTAGGGATTCGATATTTGTTATTATTGACAGGTTTTCTAAGATGGCGTATTTCATTGCTTGCCATAAAACTGATGATGCCAACAATGTTGCTAATTTGTTCTTTAAGGAAGAAATTCTTTTGCATGGTATGCCGAGAAGCATAGTTTCTAATCGTGATGCAAAGTTCTTGAGCTACTTTTGTAAGATGTTATGGGATAAGTTAGGATCCAAACTTCTCTTTTCAACTACTTATCATTCAAACAAATGGGTAAACTGAGATAATAAACTGAACTTTATCTACTTTGTTACGTTCTATTATTTAAAAGAATTTGAAAAATTAGGAAAAGTGTTTGCCACATATTGAGTTTGCTTATAATCTAAGTGTGCATTCTGCTACTAATCTTTTACCTTTTAAGGTTATGTATGGCTTTAACCCATTAACTCATTTGGACTTGTCACTATTGCCAATTGATAAGAGAGCTAGCTTCAATGGAAAAAAGAAAGCTCAAATGGTGAAACAAATGCTTGAAAAGTTGAGGCAACAAATCAAGAAGCGAACTGAACACTATGTTACTCAAGCGAACTTAATAATATACTACTCAAGCAAACAAAGGGCCCAAGAAAGTTGTGTTTGAACCTGGAGATTGGGTCTGGTTGCACATGCGTAAAGAGAGGTTTCCAGCTTAAAGGCGTACCAAGTTTCATCATCCCAGCGATAGTCCATTTCAAGTTGTTGCAAAATTTAATGATAATGCCTACAAATTAGATCTCCCAGGTGAGTACAATGTTAATGTTACATTCAATATTTCTGACCTTTCTCCATTTGACGTAGGTGAAGCTTCGAGGATGAATCCTTTTGAGGAATAGGGGAATGATGAGAACTAAGGAACCAATATGCAAACAGTTACTAAAGACCTTTTACACATTCTAGATGCTCCAATTATAAGGTCAAGGGCTAAGAATATGAAGGAAGCACTTAATGGAATGATTCAAGATATCTGCACTAAAAAAGTTAATTTTGAGCCAAAAGAGAAGCCTTAAAGATGAAACATACAGCCCAAGTATTATTAATGTTGTTCAAGTACTTAGTGGGCATATATTAGAGTTAGTTGGGTCATAAATGGGTAGATTATCCCACTAATGTTGGGTATTATGAATTTTAGGTTAATGGGCATGTCAAACAGACTTGTTTTCACTTCTTTTGTTAGGTTTAGACCTAGGGCATATAAATATGCATCTTATATTATTCAAAAAGATCTTTTAGACATATTTTTATGAGAATTGTGAGAAACTTCTCTTGGGTTCTTCATTGAACCATATAACTTATCAAGATTGATTCAATCTTGTGACATTCAAACCTGACTTATCACTCTCTCTTCTCATCTATTCTGGAGTGTGGTGTCCATATCCTTCTTTTTATTCTTTGTTTGTGTTTATTATGATCTAATTTAGCTTTCTTGGAGGTGGAATCTGTCTTGTTTATATGACTGTCTAGATTTAATCCCTTTGGAGATTACATAAAATGATGAGAACCAAGGAACTAATGGAGAGTACATCAAATGATGAGAACCAAGGAACCAATGTGCGGACAGTTACTAAAGAACCTTTGTACATTCCAAATGGTTCAATTACAAAGTTAAGGGCTGAGAAGATGAAAGAAGCACTTAATGCTCTGATTCAATATAACTGCACTAAACAAGTTATTTGGAGCAAAAGAGATGCCTTGAAGATGGAACATACAGCCCAAGTATTATTAATGTGGTACAAGTACTTAGTGGGCATATATTAAAGTCAGTTGAGTCATAAATGGGCATATTAGCCCATTAAGGCTGGGTATTACGAATTTTGGATTAATGGGCATGCAAAATAGACTTGTTTTCACTTCTTTGTTAGGTTTAGACCTAGGCATATAAGTATGCATCTTATGTTATTTAGAAAGATCTTTTGGACATCTTTTTATGAGAATTGTGAGAAACTTCTCTTGAGTTCTTCATTGAACTACAAAACTTATAAAGATTGATTCAATCTTGTGGCGTTCAAATCTAACTTATCACTTTCTTTTCTCATCTATTCTGAAGTGTGGCGTCCATATCCCTTTTTTTAAAATCTTTTTTAACTTTATTGTAACCTGATTTAGCTTTCTTGGCGCTGGAATCTGTCTTGTTTATGTGGCTGTCAAGATTTAGTCCCTTTAGAGATTGCGTCAATTAGTTCATTGATATAAACAATTTTGATATAAAGCCAGTAAATGGATCAAGCTATTTCTATGGAAACCATGTTACTTACATGTAATTCTCTCTTTTGTAACTTTGACTTGCACATTAAATGGGATATCAAAATCTTGCAGAATCTTTGTGGAGGACCGAATATTGTGAAGATTCTTGATATTGTTAGAGAGCAATAATCAAAGACCCCAAGTCTTATACTTGCTAAGGTTAAACTTGAGCAATTCTTATCATCGGCCTTACATTTGCATTCATTCATCTGTATTCACTTTTCTTTTTCTATAAACAATGCATATGGGTATGTTACATCCTTTCTTTGAAACTCTAACACAAGCATTTGGTGGTGACTGCATTTCATTCATCTATATTGTCTAGGACAAATAGGTGGCTACATTTCATTTAATATTTTTAGTTGAAATAGTTGAGAAAGGAGGTTGTGTATAATATGTTATTTTATTTATTCTCATAGGTAAATGGAGGGAAGTTCAAGTACTCATGAGAATTCAATTTGCCATGATCGATTTGATGATCCAGCTTGAGCTCATGTAAGAGTAGTTCCTAGTATAAGGAACCATACCATATATTTTTTTTAATAAAAAACATTTGAAAGGTGGGGGAATTATAAGGTTGAAGAGATACTTAGCCGAAATTAAAGGTAATATAGAATCGTGAAAAAAAATTAGTCATGATATAAAATGGAAAATGAAGACAATGCTTGAAGAGTATTAGATTGAACGAAATAAAAGGAGAATAATGAATTATGAAATTGGAAGTGGAAGTTCTTTTTATAGTAGGTAGGATGATATTGATAATGTTGAAGCTGATATTCTGACCTAATAAGAAGGAATTGTTGGAAGCTTATTTGACGTGAGAAAGAAAAGGAAACAAGGGTCTAAATTGCCCCAAGAACAATTCCTAGAGCATAATCTTCAATTCACAATGCACTACATTATAAAGAAATAACTCATAATATAGATATAGTAGTAACGATATGGAGGTATCATGCAAGTTTATCATTTAACGTAGTACAATCTTGTTATTTTCAACATATAGTGAATGCTATTATATCTCATGGTGCAGAATACAAAGTTCCTAGAAGTAAACTTTTGAGTTGTACAATTGATGAGATAAAAAGTTATTTGAGTAAAAGAAGAATGCATTGAAAAACTTATAGGTGTTCAATCATAGCAAATGGTTGGACAAAGACAAGACAGGAATCTATTATAAACTTCTTAGGGCATTCTACTAAAAGGATGATGTTCTTGAAATCAATTGATGTATTTGGTCTTGTAAGGGATAACGATAACTTGTTTGAGATTTTTTATAAGATTGTGAATGATGTTGAGCCTGATAATATTATACAGTTTATTACGAACAATGATAATACCTATAAAAAAATTGGGAAGACATTGCAAAGCAATTATAATTCTTTTTATTGGATTCTTTGTGCTGCACATTATATTGATTTGATGTTGGAAGATATAGGAAATGCTAGATACTTGCCTATAATTGATGAGATTGTGTAGAAGGAAAAAAAGGTGACTAAGTTTATTTATAATCGTGCTTGAGTTCTAAATTTGATAAGAAAGGAGTATACAAATACTAAGAATTTATGTCGTCTTGCCATTACTAGATTTAGAACTAACTTCTTATCATTTTAGTATTTTCTTAAAATGAATAATGAGTTGATATAAATGTTTATAAGTGATAAGTGGGTTGCATCACAACATGCTAGGTCTAATATTAGGTTGGAGGTTTCTAAGATTATACTTAAAGATCGTGAATTTTAGTCTCAATATCAGTTTATTGTTCGAGTTTGTGATCTTTTGGTGAGGGTACTCCATCTTGCAGATAGTGATGAGAAGGCAACAATAAGATATTTTTTTGTTGCTATGAAGAAGGCAAAAGAAGTAATTAAGGTTAATTTGAAGAAGAAACCTTATTTATACAATCCTTACCTTAGGGTTATAAATAAAATATGAAAACACAAATCTACCCCTGTTATTTGTTGTTTAAGCTTTTCTGAATCCTAGAATCTATTTTAAGTTAAATTTCTTTAAAAAAAGTGAAGTTTAGGAGGGCATGTTGATGACTATTATTAACATTGATAGACGTGAGACGATGCAGGATATCCTTAGTTCACAAATTGAGGTTTACAAGGATGGTTATGGTGATTTTAAGATACCCATTGTAATAACACATAGAGATAAACTTAATCCAAGTATGAATTTCTTCATTTTTATTACTTGTTTAAATTTAATCATGACTTCTTCTTTTTTTATAAAGTTATTTTTTATTGTTTTGTAGTTAATTGGTGGAGTCAATTTGGAAAAGGCGTTCTCGAATTGCAAAATTTTGCAATTCAAATTCTTAGCTGATGTGTAAGTACTACTGGTTGTACAAGAAATTAGAGTACATTTAAATTCATTAACTCCAAGAGAGGGAATAAGTTGGAACACCAAAGATTAAATAATTTAGTTTTCATTCGCTATAACATAAAGTTAAGAGAAAGGTGTGTGTTTTTTCATTAATATGTTTAATATAATTTCTTAACATAAGGCAATGATTTTATTTTATTTGTTTATTAGAACTCTTAATAGAACCAGTAGTTTTATTGATCCTCTTTGACTTGATCATATTGATGTTTTAGCGAATTGAGTTTTTAAGGAGTCAAGTTTGTTAAATGAAATTGATTTAAAGGATAACCATAGTTGGAAGACTATTGATATGTCATTTGGTACAGTGAGTTTAAATGATGGTGATGGTGATGGTGAAATTCCATGTACTAATGAGGATTTTGTACTAAATGAAAATTTGAGTCAGTACGATCTGAGTGGATATATTGTTGAATGAAGTTCCAAATTCTTCAAGTATTTCTCTTTATTTAGATTTTTTTGTAATTGTTGTGTATGTTGAATTTTACATATACATTATAAATAACCATAATTAATTTTATTTCAGATTTCATATTTTGTTCTTACTATATGATGTTTAAATAATTAATTGAATACATATATATATATATATATATGAATGCTTATGATTGTGGTTTTGTAATGTTTATGATTATGAGTTGTTATTATTTGATTTTTTGATTTCATTAATTGAATTTTGTATTTGGCTTGAATGAATTTTATATGTGAATATTTGGTATTCTTATTATTTAATGTTTATAATCAATAGAAATACAGATATCATTGTTAATTTTTCAAATTTATATTATTGTTGATTTACTGAGACAGGATTGAAGTAAAGTTAAAAATATATAGTATAATATATAAGGGAACTATTCTGTAAATTTTATAAAATTCAAGAATTGATTTATAATTTTAAAAATTTATCAGAAACGGTATCATAACTAAATCTAGTACCGGTACCGACACGATATTTAAAACTTTATTGTTGACAGAGGGGCATGATTATCTTCCTTCCCCTCCCCTAATTTCTAGTGTTTTGATTTTGTCGTTTTTTAAAAATGCTTTCTCAATGTTGTTGTTGCTCTAAACAATACAAAATTGTTTCCAACAATGGACAAACAGTTCATTTGTTCTTTAAATTAGATTCGAACCCATCTAACTTATTTGCTTCATGTTTTATTTCAGATCTAGTTGTTTTCTAAACTAACAAAACAAAACAGAAGAAAGTGACGATTTGTTTTTCATAGTTTAGACAAAACAAAGAGTGATATTGTCAAAAAAAAAAAAAACACCCCTTTTGTTCTCGTCTATGAAGAAACAAGAAAACAAGTAACTCTAAAAGTTGAAGGAAAGATAAACGACACATAATGTCAAGAGTCAATCATTCACTGTAACAAGAACACATTTGTTTTGAATGTCACAATATGATTTAAACCAAACAGGATAACATCTCTTAAATCTGCATAGTATTATCAGAACGTATTGCAAACAAATAATAACCAAGAGATACTTCAAACATTATTTAATATGCATAAATAAACTATGGCTCTGATACCAATGTTAGAAAACTTATGATAAGATATAATTATATAGATTATATTAAATAGGATCATAACATATGCATTAAAATTAACAACAATCACATATTTGAATTGACGTTTAGAATTCCACTAATTAGAGGACATAGCAAATTTATCTATAGAGAATTTTGGAAATCTTTTGATGATAACACTTATTATCATCTTATTATTTTGACTTTAAAACCTTATATAGGTAGATTCAAAATATTAATTACTTTTAGTAGTTAATCACATGATAAATGACAATTTAAACTTTCATGGGTGTCATTCATCACATTACCCAAGAAAAAATTCTTCTTAACTTTCTCTTACGTAGTATCAAAGTTATCTTCAATGGGTACGAAGAGAGAAAATTAAGGCATATATGGTTTTTAAATATGTTAAAAGTAATGCATATATTGTATTACAATTTTTTTTCTCTCATTTCAGTTCGGTATAAATGTAAAAATATTTAGGGAAACAAAGAAGAAAAAAGTGAAACATGACGAGTTATTATATAACCTTATTCAATTACAATCGAATTTAACATTTTGTTTCAATAAAACCAAAATGAATGATTAAACTCATATTCTATCACTAGCCAAACACTTGAACAATATGTAAGAAGATACAATGATAAAGTTGAAACGCGCAATGTCAATGTAATTAACTAGATTCATGGAACTCATAATTAATGAGTGAAACAGTTGGAAAATTATAACCAGTCCAGTATATTTTGGATGATAAGAAAATTCGGCGAATCAAGAGTAAGAAATCTAAGAAGGGAATTCTTAGTGGGACTTAAACCCGCAATAAACATAAGAATGGACTCTTTTATGAAATCAATACTCAAAAAAGAGCACTGAAGGGACAAAGTGTTGCAAGTACGAGCATAATAGGCTTCTCCTTATTAAATTCAAAGTGGAACACCCTCTAAGATTGATATATATATATATATATATATAAACAACCAAACATATATGATCTTTTTAGAGGTGATGAAGAACTGAAGGAGCAATAGCAATAATTTTACAAAGAATTACCCATCGTTTCAAAATATATATTTAACAATTTAACTATCCCTAACCAAATTAAATAGACAAAAACGTGTCATAAATTGTGTAATTGGGATAGAAGCTAATTAAATATGTAGATATTAAAATGCAATCACAAAATGAGTACGCCATTTTTAAATATTAATCTCAGCTTTAATATCAGTAACACAGGTTGTGATGGTTGTACCGCTACCGATCATGCTTTATTGGTGATTACAATATCTCTTAACAACATACTCAATCTTACAAAACAATGGTATGCCATTTTTTACTATTACATTTAATTAAATAAGTGATCTACTAATTATCAACACAAAAGATCCTCATTTTATAGGGTTTTCAATAATCCCAATGCTAAATTGAATTAGAAATATAGTGTAGTAAAAGGATATTACATATTTGCAACCCTTAAATGAGAACAAAGAAAATTTTTAAAAAGTATTCCTATTACCTCACCTTGATTCCAAAATGCAAAGTAAAATGCAAAAACAAGAAACAAGGGTTACAAGCAACGAAGAAGGAAGCATTGGCAGTGACCTCTATAACGAGTAAAAAAGAGTACAATTGATAAAGGGAGATGGACTTGAAACAGGTGGCAATGTGATTTAATAGGCTTATGTAAGAACAGAAGATAAAGGGAGGAAAATGAATTTAAGGCAAGAAAGGGGAGATTGGCAAACCGGTTTGGTAGCGTCGGTTCACATAAAAATTAAGTAAATTAACCGGCCAGATTTTAAATACAACAATTCTATTCTTCTGAGAGAAAATATATGCATAAGCCTTAGTGTATGATTTGCAAAGCGGAAAAGGATAGGTCTAAGAAATATGTCGATGAGTGGTTGCGGAGAGATTCAAGCATCAGAAAGCGTATCACAACATATTTATTTTGATAACTTTTTTTGTTACTGTATATAAGCTAACTTATTTTTTCTTACACGATAGGAAATCTCAAGTATTAAGGAAAAAAAATTTAGTGATGATGAGCTAATGTGATTTCAAGTGATAATTTCTTAAGAGAAAAGTAAGAATCATCACTTTAAGGATACACTCATTACAAATTTAGGCATGACGTTTAATATCACTTTTATTTTTTCGTTTTTATTTTTTATTTTTATTTTTTATTTTTGTATTTCTGTTTTTCTTATTAAAAAAATGAAAACATGTTTAATTGATATTTATAATAAAAAATAAAAAAAAACATATTTGGTTGAGATTTATAAAAAATATATAATTTAATATTAATAATCCAATATGAAATAAATTTAAATTATTTCACCAAAAAACTCTTATACACCTTGAAAATACATTATTAGTCAATAGATTATATTCATTATTCAATGTAAAAAAATCTGTTTTCAAAATACAAAAAAATACCATTTTATTGTTTCTCTGTTTCTGTTTATATTTTTCTGATTTTCAAAACAGAAAACATAAACAGAATACAGGCAAACACATTTTTTTTCTCTATTTATCTGTTTTTTTAAAATAAAAATAGAAAACAGAAAACATAAATAATACCAAACAGGTCCTTAGCTTCGCAACAAATTACCACCTCGATTAGTCTAAGAAATTGATTACAAACAATTAAAAAGTTGTATTTCAGATCTAAAAAGCTATTAAATATAAGTTTCTCTTTCATTTTCTGAGCATTGGCACTTGACAGTTAAAAGCATATTTACTCATTTAGTAATTAGGACACTCAAAGAAACATAATTAGGACACTCCAAGAAACATCATGCCTGTGTTTTGGTCATTTTTTAATGTCTAAAGAGGGGCATTAATCCGCAAAACAGTTCACAACAGCAAAATCATTTACGCTTGATGTTCCCAAATTTGCAATCCCATGTTTAGCTTCAACTAAAGTTATTTATTCCAGTTTTCAAGAAAAAAATATATATTTCACGTTAGACAAGATGCCAAAAGAAAGGGACCCCTTATCAAATTGAAATTACAGAATCATTAAGAGTGGCCAAAGCAAAACGACGAGGTAACCAAAAAGATAGCAAATTACCAACTTCCTTGAAATTTAACATACAAAAACCACTCAATTATCAATTTTAGATGGTTGGGGAACTCAAAGAAAGATGTGAGGTAATTCTTACCAATTTCTAGACACCAACTCAACAAATTGTTGCCAAATATGCTCCCAGAAGTTCAACAACTCCAGTTTGCCAAGTGTTGCTCACCTCCGCAGGAATCCCATAGCCTGGTATACGTTATTAAGAGTATTATCTGCTACTTCTGAGGCTGTTCTAGCGCCTTCATCCAAGACTTTATCTAAATAAGTTGACTCAGAAATAATTTCACCATACCGAACCTGCAGAGTTAAAAATCTAGGCATTCAGTTCAGATTGAGGAAATCAACATTCAAACTCAAAATCAAGTGATTGAACTTGTCCCAATATAAAGAAAGCATAACAAATTAACAAGGACACTAAAGAGATTAAAGTAGATCTTTCCTACAGATAGAAAATACCACTACATCCATCACTGGTAATATCACTACTAGTTATCTTCAAACCAAATATCAGCTGAAAAAATCACATGTGAATTCCCAGATCAAGCACCGATCTTGAAAGAAAAATAAACAAAATCATACCTACTCAAATCTATGAAAGCCACCAAACATCAGTGGTGGAAACAATAGTATTGGAACTATTTGATTACGGAGGTTCACGATGTCAGAGTGAAACTCTTTGACTACCTCCCAATGGAAATAAAGTTGTCTTTTCACTTTAAGATTTCTTCCATTTATTTACTGTGAAAGATCATTTCAATCCATTACAAAAACCATAATGATACCAATGCTTGCCATGAAATGAGTTCCTTCATTTTCATTCCTTTCTCAGGTTACTGAGCATGGAGAGTAAGGAATTATAAAATGTTTTAGTATTCAGTACGAGAATATTATAATGTATCTAGTACAAGAATATTTTAGTTCATATATTATTTGAAATGCTGTATTATCTTATTATAGAAGATTTATTATCCTAATGTTATAAATTGACGAACTAAACTCAACAAATAAAACACCTCGCCACCCTTACGGTCTTTTTGTCTTTATATTCGTGAAAGTGGTTTTACAGTCAAACTACTTTAGACAATTGTATATATTTTTCACCTCTCTCTTTTTTCTTTATCTTATCTTTTAAAGTATATGAAATCTAATTTAACATGGTATCAAATCTAACTTGACATCTCATTTTAGAACCTAATATTTCGATCTTAAAACTTGAATCAATAACCTTTGTTTTTCATCATCTTCTTCTAAGCCTAAAGGTTTATATCCTAACACCTAAATTCCAACCTTTGTTTCTTTTTATTCATAAGCTCTAGTCTTTGCTCCTTTTTGTTCATAATCTCTAGTCTTTCATTTGTTGTCAATATCTTCTGTCTTCTAGCAAAGTCCTTAGGTCTTTTTAATGTTCCACTGACAGCATCGTTACCTCTACTCTGTTTTTCTTTCCAATAACCCATTGACAGCGCCATTACTTTTAATATTTCTTTCTTTCTTGCAGCCCACTGGAAGTGCCATCACCTCTACTTTACCTTTCCTTCAGATAAGCGATATTGCCTCAAATTCTTTTTTGAAAGCTAACGTTACCTCAATTCTTATCTTTGCCCTTTTCTAACTTTTGCCCTATCTTCCCTCTCTTCTTTTCCTGCGAATTTCTCTTTTCAACTCTCTCTCCCACTACCTCTATTCTTCTGCCACAAAAATTGTTCTTCCTTTCATTTCAGGTTTCGTCTTTCTTTTGTAATTTTAGGGTTTATTAAAAAAAATCCAACAAAAAAATTGACTGCCATTAAAAATTTTTAAATTTATATTTCATACTTTAATTTCAATAGTTTGAAAATTCTCCATTTGCAGATTAAGAGGTCATATATAAGCTGGACATAGAAAACATCTACCTATTTGCACATTAGATTTTATTTATAAGCTGCAAGGAAAACATCTACCTACCACATGAGGGAGAGTGTTCAAAATTTATTATTTAATATATAAATATTATTATGTGTACAACACAGGAATCTTTTAGAATTATTCAGATCTTATTTTAAAAATTTGTTATCATTTTATGGTATATCATAACGTCCACTATCATAAATAAACGGAAAAAATTTAATGAATAAAATACCTTACTACCTTTTTGGTTTTTGTGCATAGAATAGGCTTCACATCCAAACACATTAAATCATCCTATATATTCTTCTTCTTTCTCTTTCTTCTTTATCTCTACTTTTACATGGTATCAGGGATAAGTCAATATAATACCAGAGCTAATGTAGCTAATTTAAAACTATGTTTAGAATATCTACTTTAAGACTATATTTAGCACATCACATGCCAACAAAGCTCTCATTTATTCATAGATAATTGCATATGGAAACATAGGCCGCACATTTTCTTAATCGGACTGCATTGACTATGCAGGACCCAAGTTTTTGAACAGCATGGTCAAAATGCTACATTAATAAGCCACAGTAATTGAGAACAAGTCATTATGAATAAAAACCTGGATGGGATGAAGATGATCAATCAAGGCATCTGCCAGAACAGATTTAAATGTACCCCAATTCATAACTTGGCATTCAATTGCAACTTCCTGCAATCCATATATGTCAACGAAAATCTTTTGAGGAATATCTCAAGGGTGATTGAAATGAAAATGGTAGTTATTTGATAAGTCAACATAGAAAGTTTCAGAAATGGAAATGTATAAAGAGCAGCTTAAGCAAACAACATATTAATTACATCACCTCCTTTGTCTTTCCAGAAATAAGCTGATATACTGAAAGAAGATTGTTACATTCGGGCCTTTCAGGATTGTCAAATTCCAAACTGTATGAGTTGCAAGAAGAGGAAAAAGTAGCGCATAAGATATTTGGGACACATACAGAGTAAATCATTCCCGTACTAAGAGTAACAGATAAAGAAACAATTTTCCACTTTTGGAGAGAATACCCTGAAAAAGAATCCGTTTTGCAACGTTTTATCTTGTTTGCTATCATCTGCATACATAAAAGGAACATAAACCATCAAACTCAATCAGGAAGTAAAATAGGAGCAACATCAGAATCTCTCACTAACAGTTTGGGCAAGTTCTTGCAATCAAAGATTCATGAGGGTAACAAACTTATCACTACCAATCACAGGCATCAATCGAAATAGCAAAGTTACAAACCTACAATGTAAAAGAAATGACCTAAAATCTTGATTCCCATGCTTTGTACTTTTGAGTCAAAGGATAAATATCAGATTCCATAAAAAGTCAACTTCCAAACTTCAGTCCTTTGATTCAAAATGAGACGAGTATCCTGGGTTTCATGCTTATGATTTATCGTTGATTTCTAAAAACTATTTAAGCTGTTTAACTAACAGAAGTAAAATATTCAGTTTCCAGATTCACTGAGGCACTATACCTTAGTGGTTTGAAGAGTCTCCAAATTTAACACTGATTATTCTTGATAGATGCAAACATTTTCTTTTTGACTGCCCACTCAAGCAATCTCGATTGGACTTTAGACAAGATTCTTCTAAGTTTGTTTTTGTTTTTGTTTTTTTTTTTTGAGAAAGGATATAGAAGACAAGATATGCTATAATTTACAAGTAAAATAACAGATTACAGGAGAATTGATTGATCTACAGAGAATATGATAAAGGAACCACAACTATATTTTAGAGAATTCATTATAAGGAAGGAGGTTTAATTGGTAAGAAGGTATTCAATAGATAATGGATGGATAATTGTAAGAATTGAATAAATTTGGACTACGCATTATGTTTTAGGTTGAAATTGAGTTGGAATTTAGGTTAAATGCTATGAACTAGGAATTACTCTATAAGTTTGGCCAATGTATTTACGATTCTTAGTTAAATTTCTACCTATAGGCTTTCGATTAGTCATCTTCATCAATAAATACCACAAGTAGTGATAGGTTAAGTGATTTTTTAAGTAAACTTAATCAACTTAGCCTAGGATTCTAATTCTTTAAGTTATACAATCTGAGATTGTATAATTATGGCCTTAGGCTAGTTGTTCCCTAGTGTTTAATGTTATCACACGATTAAATTTAGAGAGTCTTTTCTAGGTTAACACATGATTAGGGATAAATTTTTTATCATATATGATTTGTCTAAAATTAAAGGAACATAAGACATAAGAGCTTATTTGTGTCCATAGACTAGTATTTTAGGTAAAATGTCATCTATATATTTTAAATAATTAGTTATAAATCTTGAATCTCAGATATATCTTCTACCTAGTTTTCTCTTATTATTATTATTTATTTCTGTTTTGTGTTCTTACTTATTTGTTTTGCTTTTATAGTTTCCTTTTATATTTATTTTAATTTCACAAAAATCTAGGGTTTTTTTTCTTTACCTTTTCGATTGCACTATATTAGGAATAATTGAAAAACACAACCAGTTCTCTATAGGATCAAATCTGACTTGCCTTACGACATAGTTAGTTAAGCTAGTTTGGTATTTTATTATTTAGTGGTCTATAATAGATCCATAAGTAAATCATCCATAGACGGATGGCCAAATCGAGAGGA
>JAOXYD010000002.1:18833047-18848894 GCA_028565735.1 Pinacopodium congolense | reverse complement strand
GTACGACCTTTGATCTTGCTTTGATAATGCACGGGTAAAGAAAATTCATGATTGCTTCGCTATTAGCGAGACCATGTTTGAACCTTCCTCTGGACAAATGTTGATTGCCATAAAAATGGCCCTTCACACGGTCGGATTTCGCTGCACATGCAAGTTGCCTGATGTATCAATTCCAGAAGAATAATTATGCAATTTGTTTTTGCTTTACAGAATTTGTGTAGTCAGATTATGCAAAGCAAGGTTCAACCAGAGTCAAAATGAATTTATGTTCATTTTCTTGAGTGACAATTGGAGGCATTCTATTGGGGAGATTGTATGGGACCCGGATATCCAACTACTCTGCACTACAAATATTTTCTTGCGTTGTTTAAACAACAGGATGGACCCTTAGGTTGAGTGGATAGCACAGGAGAAAGATCAAAGTACTTTGAATTTGGTATTCCTAGTGAAATGGAGGATCATGAACATTATAGGAAAACTAATGGGCAAGGAATTGTTTCTATCTGTTTGGTCCGCCTTGGTACTTTTGTTTCCTGAAAATGCCGTTGCAGCTGACAAGATTGTTCGTGGGCAATCCATTAATGACAGCCAGACCATGGTATCAGAAGGTGGTAAATTCGAACTAGGATTTTTCAGTTGTGGGGATCCGAATGTTCGATATTTAGGAGTATGGTACAAAACCATCCCAATTCAAACAGTTGTCTGGGTGGCAAATAGGGATAGCCCACTTGTGAACTCTTCTGGAACGTTAACCTTCACGGTTGATGGGAATATTGTCCTCCTCAATCGGACAAAAGACTTTCTGTGGTCTTCAAGTTCTTCGCATGTTGTAAGAAGTCCGGTTGCACAATTACTGGACAGTGGAAACTTCATTCTGAAAGATGATAATGATGGCAACTTGTTATGGCAAAGTTTTGATTATCCAACTGATACATTGCTAGCTGGTATGAAACTGGGTTGGAGCAAGAAATCTGGTCTGAATTGGTACCTGACATCATGGAAAAGCTCTAGTGATCCCTCTTCAGGAGACTACACATATAGTGTGGATCCTGGGGGGCTTCCTCAACTTGTTCTGCGGAAGGGATCGACCGAGCAGTTTCGCAGTGGACCCTGGTATGGCACTCAGTTTAGTGGTATGCCTGCTCTCATGACAAACCCTGTTTTTCGGCCCACATTTGTTTCCAATTCTGATAACCTGTACTATTCCTATGAAACCATCAACAACCTCACTTCAAGGTTTGTCTTGAGTCCATCTGGCTTGGTCCAGCATTTCTCATGGAATGATAGACACTCTAGTTGGAACCTCTTGTTCACTGTCCAACAAGACCGTTGTGACACTTACGGGTTATGCGGTGCTTATGGCGTCTGTGATATAAATAATCCCACCATTTGTTCTTGTATGAAGGGCTTTCAACCTAGATCACCTCGAGACTGGGAAGTGATGGATTGGTCAGGTGGATGCATTCCCCTGGATCCACAAGTTTGTGGCAATACAGAAGGATTTATGAAAATAGCCGGATTGAAACTGCCAGATGCTTCAGAATTTCGAGTGAACTTAAGCATCGGCATTGATGATTGCAAGGCAGAATGTTTAAAGAACTGCACCTGTGTGGCTTATGCCAAACTTGACATTGGCGGTACTGGCAATAGCTGCGTGACTTGGTCCAGAGGCTTGATTGACATCAGACAAGTAGCTGATTTTGGGCAAGAGCTCTATGTAAGAGTGGCAGCTTCTGGACTAGGTAAGAATCTTTGAACTTAATTGCCTTTAAAGTCCTAATTTCAGGACAAACAACTGCTAGCAGTTGACCTCCATTAATCATTGTAGATCCAAAAACAAAAAAAAAACAAAAAAACAAATTTCACTGTTTTCTAAAGGGTCGTATCAATTTGTAAGAGATTCGATCAACATTTCTGCTGGTCTAAGAATCACTTCAACTCTTGCTTCATCTAACGCTAGGGTAGAGGCCTGATCTTGCTACAATATCTAATCCAGTTACATTAGATTAGATAATTAATTACAGAATTATGACGAATGTCTGCACCTTGTGCTATCGGTGATTTATGATCAGAGGCAGATGCTGGTGTCCATAGTAAACAAAAGAATGTGGCAATCATCGTGTCCATAGCATTGTCTTCAGCACTCATTATCTTGATTTTAATTGGCTCGTTTGTCACATGGATTAACAGAAGAAAAATAGGTGATTCTCTAATGGCTTACAAGTCGATTATTCCTTTCTCAGATTATTATTGTTTTGGGGTTTCTATTTCACTAATCCCACGTTGGTCACGTTAATAGCAAATCAACCAAATAATGAAGTCAATATCAACAGAATTGAAAGCCAGAGGGATGAACTTGAGCTCCCTATGTACGAATTTTCCACCATCCAACTTGCCACAAACCATTTTTCTGCTGCTAACAAGATCGGCGAAGGTGGATTTGGCCCAGTATACAAGGTAACAGTCGCTTCTGTAAAACGACTTTTCATATTGTATCATTTGTGTAAGAAAGTATCCGGAATATACCCTTCAGAACCTGGACATTATACTACAACATGTAAAGGAACTGATCAGAGCGTAAAATAATTATCGTCTGCATGATCTATTGCCAAGGTTGGTCATTGTGACCATTTCTGGTTATTCATATCCTGCATTTTTATAAACTTTATGCTTCATGATAGAATTATGCAATTCCCAAATTTTGGAAATAACTTGTAGGGAGAGTTGCAATATGGACAAGAAGTAGCAGTAAAAAGACTCAGAGAGAATTCTGGGCAAGGCCTTCGAGAGTTCAAGAACGAAGTTATTTTGATTTCCAAACTCCAGCACCGGAATCTGGTCAAGCTTTTAGGTTGTTGCATTCATGCAGAAGAAAGAATGTTAATCTACGAGTATATGCCAAAAGGCAGCTTGGACTCCTTAATTTTTGGTTGGTATCTCCTCTTCACACACAAGTATTTTCTTTTACACGATTTATCATCTTTCCTAGAAATAGTCCTTCATGCTTCATAATACCAACTGGACCTTCTGCCCTCTTCCAATCTCGAGTTAAAGTCCAACAAGTTAACTTTCTATGTAGATGAGATGATGCGACCTTTACTCAGTTGGAAAAAGAGGGTAGAAATCATTGTGGGAATAGCACGAGGAGTTCTTTATCTTCATAGAGATTCAAGATTGAGAATAATCCACAGGGATCTGAAAGCTGGTAATGTTCTATTGGACAGTGAGTTGAATCCAAAAATTTCAGATTTTGGAATGGCGAAGATGTTTGGAGGAGATCAGGTAGAAGGCAATACAAAGAGGATAGTCGGAACTTAGTAAGAACCAACACATAATATTTGGATTATTGTCATCTCTCACATCAGATTACTTTGTTACTGAACTTGCTTTGCTTTTTTGAGGGATGTAGTGGTTATATGCCTCCAGAGTATGCCATAGATGGACACTTCTCCTTAAAATCTGACGTCTTCAGCTTTGGTGTCATACTGTTGGAGACGGTGAGTGGCAAGAGGAACCGGGGATTTTTCCATCTAGACCACAAACTTAATCTTTTGGGGCATGTAAGAATGAAAGTTTTTTTTAGTACATAGAATATTGATCATCAACCTGTAGAAAGTAGGAAGACTGCAATTTAATGTCTCAGATGAACTGTTACAGGCCTGGAAGCTATGGAAGGAAGGAAAGGCTTTGGAATTTGTAGATCAGTTGTTAGAGAACGCGTTTTCTGATAACGAAGCATTGAGGTGTATCCAAGTAGGACTTTTGTGTGTACAGCAGCGTCCAGAAGACAGACCAACAATGGCTTCGGTCCTCCTAATGTTGGATGCCGAGGATACGTTTTTGCCTGAGCCTAGGCGACCTGGATTCTCTGCTGAAAGATGCCTTTCAGAGACAGAATCAAGTTCTCTCGGAAATTTGATGTCCAATGAATTGACTGTGACACTGTTAGAAGGTCGCTAGGGTATGCTTTTTCTACTAACTGTGACATTGCTAGAGGCTCGTTTTGCTAGGGTATGCTTTTTCTATTAACTAGTAGTACCTTTTCCTTGTATCTCGTTAGTTTTGTTTTTCAGTTTGCTTTTGTCAATCCTAATTTAATTTACAAGTAATCTGGAAAAGGCACTAGCAATGATCCCTACTTTTTTTTTTCATTTTTGTTTTTCTTTGGGATTATAATTAATTTTTTAAAAATAAGACTAATAAAAAGTAGAAATTTAAAGTTGAAAAATTAATTAGTATTAGATCCTTATAAATTAAATAAGTAAAAATTATAATAATAAATAAAATTATAATATATAAATGAAATATTTTGTTGATATAAAAATAAAATACTAACTTTTCTGAACTAAAATTAAATTTAATATAAAAATTTTAAAATAATAGTAAAAATTAAAATTGTATATCTAAAGACGATTGTCTTATTATTGTCAAAAATTTCTAATGTTACTTAAAAAGTTATAAATCATATTTATATCCATAATAATCTATGGATTTTAATAAATTGTTTCAATAATATGTGGAATTGTTTTCTATTATAAATTATTATACTCTTAATTTTTAAGTGTGTTTAAAATAAGATAGTATTTTACCACCAATAAATACTCTTGATTCATTCATTGTAACAATTGTATGTTTTTCATAGATTGTTCACCATAGTCAAGTTCAAGTAATAGCTCTTTTTCTGCAATAAAAAATTAGTATAATTAATATAATCGATATCAACTGAATTATATGATTTCTTCTTATTAAGCATTCTAAATATATAAAAGAAAAATATATAATTAATAATAAAATATAATTACTTAAAAATAAAAATTAACCAAGAAAATACATATTCTTCATCCTCATATTATAAGAAATGTAAATAAGGTCATTAGATCTTTAACACTCTAAACAATTTTATTTCTTCATGTGAAAACATTCAAAAGCATTCTAATTATATTCATAACCTAATTTAGAAGTCATCTCAATAAATAGTTTAATAACAAGTTTTCTTAATATTAAAACTCTTTCACTAGATAATCTTTACAACTTATATTTATTTTAGATTAAGAATTACAATAAAAGTATTAAAATAAAAGATTAATATGTAAAAAATGAAACTAAAATTAAAAAAATTTACTTGGCTATTATCATTATAAAATTTTTCTTTGTATATGGTTTGGTAAAATTTCCTGAACTTTTACAATGCACTCTAATTTTATTTTTCACCTTTGATTGCTTCTCATTAGAAATATATCTTTTGATTTAATTACATGAAAATATTTCCCATTATATCAGCATATCATCTTTACTAAACGAGCAGTAAGGATTGAAAAGGAAACTATTAAGTAGATTCTTTAAGTACCAAGCTTATCCCATAAGACTTATACAATTTCTCCTTTCCTTTTACCTTTTAAAAAGACATATAATTGTTTTGCGAACTCTATATATAACATTATAAATATGACTCTATGATGGCTTATCATCTAAACAAACAATCCTTAATAACCTTATAAGTAGAGGCATAATATTCAAAAGTAGAAACAAATTAAATAAAAGTTATCCTGACATTACAATAGATTAAAAAATTGATCAGGGTTCCTTGTCTTTGATAAAAAATCATCTATAATAATAGTGCTTCATATTGTTCTCCAATTAGATTTATATAAATCAACAATTATATGGCATTCTTTTTTCAATCTTGAAATGAAACACTAACTTTCAAAGGAATATAAGAATAATATAACTGTCTAGTTTAAACTCTTTCATATTGTAAAACAATGTCCTTATTATTCAAAATACTTCTTAAATAGTTGAGCACCAAAAGTGCTTTTCAGAGGAAAATAAGAATTTATATCAATAATAACTTTTATTTTTCCTTTATATAATACTTGTTATACTTCATCTTCTTTTAAAGAAATATTGTGAGTCTCTTTATTTTATTCTTTATTTTAACTTGTTTTTAAATAATTTCTAATAATCTAACGTCTATTAAATGATAATTTCTTATAAGAAGCAATGTTATCCTTTAAACCAACAAAATATTCTTTCATTTTATAAATTCTCTTCCTTTAAACATTCTACTACAAAATATAAAATTTTGTTAAGTTTTTTCATAAGATGTTTGAGTGGGAAAAATAATTCTATGATGGATCAATCTTATCATGAATAGAAGACGTTAAGTTGATTGAATTTTTTTTTCTTGAGGATTGAAAACTCTCCATTATAATTTCAACCTAAAAATATAAAAAATAAAATTTATAATAATATATTTTAAAATTAAAATTAAAATTATTTTGAATTAAAATTAAAATTATTTATTTTAATTAAATTTAACATTTTAAAGAATTTAAATGTAACCCCATCTAAAAATTCACATTTATTACTAATTAAATAAACATAGATCCAAATTTAATATTAAATTAAATGTCAAGTTCATTTGTTAAATTATTCCATAAATTATGGTTACAACGAATTACAATAAATCAATCACTAAATGTAGATGCAATAAGACACTCCAAAATAAAAATAAAATAACTCAATACTATATTTAGAATCTGAAATGAGATGTAATGTATTGGCCCACCTAATACCGTCAATGAGGCAAGAGCTCAAATATTGGGCCAGGTTTTATATTATAATTTACTTCTTAAAAAATAAATGACAAGAAATAAACTTCCTACTTAATAAGAATAACTAAACTATTCCCCTTTACATGACACATATAATATACAAATACATAAATGTTTATATATACAAAATTCATAGACGAACGTAATCAAAATGAAACCAATTAATTAATCAATCACATTATAAAATGTAATGAATTATAAATAATTCATATTTCGTTCCATATTTTAAGGCCTTACTTACCTGGTATAATTATACTCAATGATTTGTTTGTCAATTTCATCATCGCAACTCAATCTCATTATAAATATGTTGTATACAGCTCTATCACTGTCGATATCCTGTACCACCTTAATACCTATCAAATAATATACATTATATTTCATATTATTGAAATACTCTATTGTTGAATATACCTCATTCTAGACAAGTTACTATTCTCTAACTTGTTCCTTTACCAATCATGTTACAATTCATTTCGAGCATACATCATATTAAATAACTATCACATCTTACCATATTAATGCATAACAAATTCTCAGTCTTCTAACTATTAATATATGTACATCACATAATCATGTTAGAATATTTCAAATAACACCCAGCATTTATAATTTATATATATCACTTAAATACAAATGTAAATATATACCAATTAGCACTTACTCACAAACAAACCATTAAAGTATTTAAGTAATACCTAATATTTATAATATATACGAATGCTTTAAAACTAGATAGGATATCAAACTGGTAAGTAAAGAGGTTTAAAGTTTAGAGATTCAATCGGTATTAGATTATTATAAAAACAGTATAAAAAATAAAAATAAAAATAATCAAAATATAATATAAAGATTTAAATTTAAAATAAAATATTTTAACAAGAAAATTGGTTATGATTTCTCACTTGTTTACTAGTTTTAGCTATACTGCAAGTATATAGGTCATAATTTATAGCATAACTGATATCGATCCTATGAGGATTGATTCTAGACACCTAAAAATCTGAATTACAATTTTTTTTAACATAAATAAAAAGTATAGAAACTGAAATTTAAACTAAAGTAATGAACTTGAATGACTGTAATCGCAGAAGAAAGGAAAATGCAGAAGATACTCAATAGTGGAGACTTAGGAGTTGTTCTATCATTGTTTATCTTCCTTCTATCCTATTGATTTAATTATGTTTTATCTTAGATATCTAATAGTTAATTACCGTCTCTCGAGATCTAACCAATTAATCCCAATTGAACTACTTAAAAGTAGAACTATAACCTCTCGGATCACAACACTACTCCTAAACAATGCAATTGGATTTTTAGATTATTTAACAATTAAATGGCCCATATACTTGGAGTCCACTGTATATGAGACCAAGATGATGATTATTGGGCATTAATAATGTTGGGCTCAATGGCCCATATCTCTTTCCCTCTCCCTTCATTAATCAAATTGTTCTTAAGGAATAAAGAACAAAATACAATAACAGTTTCTAATCATCTGAAACAATTAAAAGGAGAAGACAGATAGGAAATAAAATTCAATCAAGAAGAACAGACATTATGGAAACAAGTTTGTCTTTAAGGTTTAATTTTTAATGTCAATTTCTGATCCTGATAAATGCTACAATTCGTATCAGAGCTTGTGTTAATGAATTCGTTGCCTTAAATCTGTTTTGCAATGAAGAGAACCATGGTTTAATGTATGTCGATTACTTTGCCATGAAATTGATTTTGGTAGTTTCAGTAAACTGAAGGGTCCTTAAGGGTTTCTGTTGACATAGCAGGTTAAGTTATCTATCTTCACTCATGTTTTTGTTTTCTCAAATATTAGTTTTCCAGAAATAGTTTCACAATGGCAAATCACACACACAAAAGCAATACAATGGTCACATGAATTTGTTTATGGATGTTATGAAAATCATTATAGACTAATTTCTAGGAACACTATGAATGTTTGGGTTTTCTGTTAAAATCATCCACATCTTCATAGTGTTGGTGTCTCTTACAAGAATAAGCATTATTTTGTAATGAGAGAAAATGAATGGATTAGAGTAAGAAACACCTAATTTTAGAGTGAGAAAGCATGGCCACTCGTGGAGGTTTAATGGTTGTAGTCGTAGACTTAGGAAAGGTT
Source organism: Pinacopodium congolense (assembly GCA_028565735.1). NCBI lineage: Eukaryota > Viridiplantae > Streptophyta > Magnoliopsida > Malpighiales > Erythroxylaceae > Pinacopodium > Pinacopodium congolense. The sequence goes on along the minus strand of JAOXYD010000002.1, from coordinate 18,840,146 downwards.
TGGTTTTGAAGAGAAAACCATGATAGAAACAAGCCAAAAGAACTCATGAAAGAACCGCTAGAAAGGAGAGAAAGAAAAACAATGAAACTAACGAAATTGGAGGAAGAAGGTGAGGCGTGTGTGCTACACGTGCCTCACTTGTCAAATGCTGACATGCGTAGCAATGAACTGGCGCATGTAGCACACGCGCCAGTGGGGCTCAGCCCCTTTAGACCAGATTCATTTTGCACCATCTGGAATTAGGTTTCCAGCTTTTGGGCCCATCTATTGCGTAACGGTTTTGCTCCTTTGTACTTTTGGGTCAAGCCTTCTGCAATTTTGAATTGGGTCTTCTTTATTTGAATTTTATGGGCCAAGAATTAAAGAATTGAACTTATGAACTTTCAACTTAAGGAATGCTTTGGACTCATGGAATAAGTTATTGTTGGACCTCAATTCAAGGTTTATTTTGTGTCATCAAAGGATAAATCAATTAAAGTATGAGATTTAATTTTAGACCTAAATAAAGTATTCTATCTTATTTTATGTTAGGTCAGAATTAGATAATAAATTAATGAAATAATTAATTGATTTATTTTGATTGATTTAATTTTATCTATATGCATAAATATTGCGCATATTTTATAGATTCATAATATATTTTGGAAATTAGTGCTATATTGTGTTTTAATTGATACTTTGAATATTTCATATTATGCAATATTTAGAATTAAATTTTCCTATTATATGTTGAATGTAATACATGATATTATGGTAGTTTAGAATAGTTTGTTAGTCACTAAAGTAACCAAACTAATTAAATTAATTTTTTAATAATGTATAATAATTATCCAGTGAAATGTTTATTGAATAGAAAGCTTGTGACTCACCAAAGTGGCCTAGTTTGGAAATATTTTAACATTTATTTGTGAAATTTTCAGTTGTTCATGTTGATATGATGCTATTAAACGACATAAATATTGAATTGAACAATTGAGATTATTAATTATAACATTAGGAGATCACCCAAAGGTGGATCATTGTTTATAATTAGTGAAATTAAAGGGACTTATCAACATATTTAGTTAATATGATTGTATATCCAAAGATAACATACATGTTGACTAAAATATGATTGATTATCCATTATAGTGAATTTTATTGGCATCATTATAGGTTACAGTTATGTATTTAAATATCACCCAAAGGAGAATTTAAATACATAACCAAAGTTATTAGTTAGTATGAATCTATTTAGGTTTACTCAAAGCATTAATGCGTGAGCTATATGTTGTGTTTGTAGAATCGATCAATTTGTTTGCTTTAGGAAATTGGCTTGTCAAATTCAATGGTCTGAACTATACGGATTGGTTAAAAAAAATCCATTTTTAACTAGGTGTAATGGATTTAAACTTGGCTTTAGTTTCAGACACAAGACCCACAACTATAACCGAGACTAGTTCTGAAGCTAAAAAGTCTTATTACGAGACTTTGGAACAGTCTAACAGGCTGAGCTTGAGCTTAATGCGAATGATGATCGCAGAAAATATTAAGCCGTCAATGCCTAAAACGGGCAATGTAAAGGAGTTCATGTTGAGACATAACGAATACTTCCAATCAGAAATAGCTAAGAAGTCCATAGTAGGGACTTTAATGAGTGAGCTAACTATCAAGAAATTTGATTGGTCTTAACCCATTCATATTATGTAACACATAATTCAAATTTAGTAGCTAAACTAAAAGATATAGATATGGATGTGAGTGAGTCATTTCTAGTACAGGTTATCATAAACTCACTTCCTCTTGAGTTCAGCTAGTTCCAGGTGAACTACAACACCATTAAGGAAAAATGAAACCTTCAAGAGATTAAGGCCATATTAGTTCAAAAGGAAGGGAGATTGGAGAAAATGAAGGAACACTCCATTCATCTCACATTTCATCAAGGAGCTAGTAGCAGTAAGAAAAAAACTAGGAAAAAAAGGTAAAGGACAAGGCTCCTAACAAAGTTAATAAGGGCCGAATCCATAAAGACAAATGGTGCCATTTCTGTAAGAAACCTGGTCACTTTAGAAGAGATTGTCCAAAACAAAAGGTTCTATTCGAAAAGAAAGGTATATACTATATTTCAGTATGTTTTGAATCAAACCTTATTGAAGTGCCTAATAATACCTGGTGGTTAGATTTTGGTGCAACTACTCATGCGTCACATGTTTTGCAGGTATTCCTTTCAATCCAAACCATAAGCAGAATTGAAAAGTTCTTGTATATGGGGAACATAATGAAGGCACGGATATAGGGCATTGGGATGTACAGATTGATCTTGGACATTGGGTGTTACCTAGATCTAGAAAAGTGTCTTTATATTCCTAAACGTGCCAGGGATTTAGTTTCTATTGCAAAGTTGGATGATGTAGGTTTTAACTTTAAGATTGGAAACAATGTTTTCTCTTTATATAAACATAAGTACTATTATAGTTTTAGTACTTTAATAGATTGTTTATATCATTTCAATCTTTATGTTAAGTTTGATGAATATTTGTATCATGTTGATCATATTATAGGAAGTAAATGTAGTGTAGATAATGAGTGTTCTACTTTTTTGTAACATAAAAGATTAGGTCATATATCTAAAGAAAGTGTACAGAGGTTAGTGAAAAATGAAATCTTACCTCAATTTGATTTTGCTGACTAGGATATATGTGTGAATTGCATTAAAGCTAAGCAAACTAAACACCTATCGAAGCATCCAGCCATAAGAAGCAGTGAACCACTTGAACTAATACACATTGACATCTGTGGTTCTTTCAACGTTCCTTTTTGGAGCCTCAAAAAATATTTCATTACCTTTATTGATTACTTCTCACGATATGGTTATATTTGTCTGCTACATGAAAAGTCTCAATCCATAGAAATCCTAGAGGTGTTTATTATCGAGGTAGAGAGACAGCTAGATAGAAAAGTAAAGATAGTGAGGTCTGATAGTTGTGGTGAGTATTATGGAAAATTCGATGAAAGTGAACAATGTCCAGGTCTATTTGCAAAGTTTCTTGCAACTCGAGGCATATGTGCATAATAAACATTGCCTGGTACACTGTAACAAAATGGTGTAGCTAAAAGATGGAATTGTACTCTTATGAATATGGTTAAAAATATGTTAAGTTATAGTACTGTACCTTTATCGTCATGGATGAATGTATTAAAGACTGCTGCATATCTGTTTAATAGGATTCCTAGTAAAGTAATTCTTAAGACACCTTATGAACTATAGACAGGAAGGAAACCTAGTTTATGACACCTTCAAATTTTGGGTTGTCTGACAGAAGTAAGGTTGTATAATCCATATGAAAAGAAGCTTGATGCGAGAACTGTTAGTGGTTATTTCATTAGCTATCATGAAAAGTCAAAGGGGTACAGATTTTATTGTTTTAACTATTATACGAGAATAGTTAAGTTTGGTAATGCTCAGTTTATTGAGAATGGTCAAATCAGTGGGAGTAGAGAATCATAAAAAGTGGAGATTGAAGATAGTCGAGTTAAAACCCCTCAATTAAGTATTGTTTCCCCAGTTGTTAATCCTCTTATTGCATCATATATACGCATTAAATCGGAACAATAAATTAATGTTCCAATTCCACAAATTAAACATGTTAATGAAGAACCAACTATTAATGCGCAAGTTACAAATGATCAAGTGATGCCGCAAGAAATAGCATTACGAAGGTCTGTCAGGCAGAGAAGACCAGCTATTTCGAGTGACTATAAAATTTATTCACTTGAACATGAACGTGACTTGAGTATTGATAAGGATCTAGTCTCGTTTAATCAAGCCATGGAATGTAACAATTCTGAAAAGTGGTTCAATGTTATGAAAGAAGAGTTGAAATCAATGGATGACAACAAAGTCTAGGAATTAGTTAAGTTGCCAGAAGGTGCAAAGTAAGTAGGTTGTAAAAGGGTCTTTAAGACCAAATGTGACTTACAAGGCAACATTGAAAGGTATAAAGATAGACTTGTTGCCAAAAGTTATACTCAAAAGGATGGCATTGACTATAAAGAGACCTTCTTTCCAGTTTCCGAGGACTCATTAAGAATTTTTATGGCTTTGGTGGCTTATTATGAATTAGAGCTTCACCAAATAGACGTAAAGACGACCTTTCTAAATGGTGATTTGGAAGAAGAAGTTTATATGGACAAACTAGAAGGGTTTAAAACTACAGGAAAGGATAAGTTAGTGTGTAGATTAAAGAAGTCAATATTGACTTAAACAAGCCTCCTAAAAATAGTATCTAAAATTTAATGATACCATTACATCTTATGGTTTTGTAGAGAATACTGTTGATTGGTGTATCTATATGAAGGTCAGTAGGAGCAAGTTCATTATATTATTCCTATATGTTGAAGACATCCTTCTTGCTGCAAATGACATTGTTTTATTACATAATGTAAAGAATTTTCTCTTTAAGAATTTTGAAATGAAAGATATGGGTAAGGCATCATATGTGATAGGGATAGAAATATTCCTTGACAGATCACAAGGATTGTTATGATTGTCTCAGAAAGGTTATATCGAGAAAGTATTAGAGAGATTTAAAATGGAAATGTGCTCCACAAGGATAGTTCCAATTTAGAAAGGGAACAAATTTAGTCAAATGCAATGTGTAAAGAATGATTTAGAACTTAAAGAAATGGAGTTTATTCCTTATGCGTTAGTGGTTGGGGGCTTAATGTATGCTCAAACATACACTTTGCCAGATATCAGTTTTACTATTAGAATGTTAGGCTGATATCAAAATAATCCTGGCATAGACTATTGGAAAACTATAAAGAAAGTCCTTAGATATTTACAAGGCACCAAGAATTATATGCTTATATACAGAAAATCAACCCATCTAGAAGTGATATGGTACTCAGATTCAGACTATGCTGGTTATGCGGACTCAATAAAATCTATATTAAGTTATATGTTCCTATTATCTAGAGGGGCAATTTCTTGAAAGAGTGGCAAACAGTTTTTCATTGCTACTTCCATTATAGAGATTGAATTTGCAGCATGCTTTGAGGCCACAGATCATGGATTATGGTTGCAGCACTTTATTTTAAGTCCTAGCATGGTCGACAATATTGCTAGACCGTTAAGAATTTATTATGACAACTCCACAACCATTTTCTTCTATAAGAATGAAAAGTATTCGAAGGGTTCGAAACACATGGATTTTAAGTACTTATCTATGAAAGAAGAAAAGAAAAAATGTAAAGTTTTAATTGAGCATATTGGTACTAATCTAATGATAGTAGATCTATTAACTAAAGGATTGCCGCCCAAAACATTTATTAGTCATGTTGAAAGGATGAGCACTATAGATGAGTCTTTATTGGCATAATGTACATGCATATATATATATATGATTGTCTTGCTCTAATTGTTCTGACACTTATGAATTCAATTACAGTCATGTTTTTACTCATTTATTTGTTATTCACGTTATATTGTATACAAGTATTGTTTCTGTATGATAACAATTACAGAATTACCCACTTAAAGTTTTATAAGTTAAGATGATTATGTGATACATGGAAGGAATCATGTTGTTAAATCACTTGTGATTGTCATAATATGATTTTCTTAATTCAATTAAGGATGACTTGATCAATTCAATGTATAGTGTCCACTTTAAGTTTTATTATTGAATCACCAAGTTGATACATAGGCCAAGTGGGAGATTGTTAAATTATTTAACAATTAAATGGCCTATGTACTTGTAGTCCACTATATATGAGCCCAAGATGATGATTATTGGACATTAACGATATTGGGCTCAAGGGCCCATAACCTTTTCCCTCTCCCTTCATTAATCAAAGTATTCTGAAGGAATAAAGAATAAGTTACAATAACAATTTCTAATCATCTGAAACAATTAAAAGGAGAAGACAGAGAGGGAATAAACATTCAATCAAGAAGAATAGACATTATGGAAATAGGTTTGCCTTTAAAGTTTAAAGTTTAATGTTTAATGTCAATTCCGATCTTGATAAATGCTACATGGATTTGAAGCAATCCTAAGGAAAATTAACAAATAATTAAGATCTCTCTTCAATCATCTGTTAATCAATTAATTGTAGGGCTATTAAGATACCAACTCTTATTGCGCACCCTAACTCAAATAAATTAAAACAATCTCTTAATTCGAAGCGATTATAAACTTAATAATTAACACAAACAATTATGCATTAAATTAATATAGTACAAGTTAGATAAAAAATTCAAAATAATACCTAAAATAGATTTAGAAATCCATAATCATGTTTAAACAAATAGTATTCAGATTAAAATCAAAAGGAAAGTAAAAGAAGGATGAATTAGTGAAGATGATGAATCCCCTTTTACTAGAAAATCAAGATAGCACTTATTAAATCTTGATTGTCTTCCTTCTTCTTGAGTTTCTACACATTCTTCCTATTCCAAAACCCTTTATTATTTTCATTAGATGTGTCCTAGGGTTAGAAGCGTGGCTATTAGGGTTTATTCATATCTTTTATAGTCCAAAATACTGTAAAACAAAATTAAATACATCATCCCCACTAATTTGCCATGTTAGCATTTCTAGCTTTCAGTACTGCTCTGTCTTTTTGCTATATCTTCGTCTACAAAGCTCTAATTGTCATGAAATTTAGTATGGAGACTCCTCACATATTGTTCTAACATGTTGTAACATTTCATAGCATTTGGAGCTCTATAAGTACACCTAATGCCTTCCCCAGCTTAGTTGTTCGGAATCTGTTTTCCAGCTTAACTTGTTATGATCTTTTCTTTATGCACTCTTTATAATTTGTCATATAACTTTGATATTTTTTGTAGAGCCTCCTAAATTTAAGCTCTAAGTCCTAAAATTGATTCCACATGTCTTTTAGCTCCAAAAGTACCTTAAAATGCTCACAAAAATTCTATACAACCTACATAATCATCAAAAGCAACATAAAAAGCATCTTATTCAAGAATTAATCTAATATGCATCCAAAATCATTTGGAATTTCCTCTCGAACCTAAAGTAATGATCATGAATACATGCCTAAAATGTGTATAATTGGGTGATATCAAATACTCGCACACTTAAACTATTGC